>PVJS01029966.1:0-24413 GCA_004027185.1 Glis glis
GCCCAACCGGATCAGCCACTTCCTCTGTGACATCCCTCTACTGCTGAAGCTCTCCTGCTCAGACACCTCTGTCAACGAGTCTGTGCTGCACGTGGCCAGTGCCACCATCGGCCTGAGCCCCTGCCTGTTCACCGCAGGGTCCTACGCACTCATCCTCTCGGCCATCCTGAGGATCCCCTCTGCCCAGGGCAGGCGCAAGGCCTTCTCCACCTGCGTGTCCCACCTCACTGTGGTGGTGGTCTTCTTCGGAATGGCCAACTTCAACTACGACAGGCCCCGCGAAGGCTACTCCCTGGACATGGACATCCTGGTCTCTGTGCTCTTCTGTGTGGTGGCCCCCATGCTGAACCCCATCATTTACAGCCTGAGAAACAAGGAGGTCAAAGGCGCCCTGAGGAAGCTGGCTGGAGGGTGTGTATTCCCTAACAGTATCAATGTCTAGACCAGTAGTCTTCAAACTGGAGTGTATAACCACCTAAAAATAATCTCTAAGGAATTTGTAATAAAGGTCATTTTCGAGAGTCTATCCCCAGATTCTCAATTCCTACATGCCAATTCCTGGAATTGATCTTTCCAAGAACTCCTTTCCTCCCTTGTCTCAAGTGTCCTTTCCCACTTTTCAGATCAAGGTGTGTCATATATTTGGAGTCGGTTTTCTCCTCCCTCCCTCCTTCCCTCCCTCCTTTTCCCTCCCTCCCTCTCTTCCTCCTTCCCTCCCTCCTTCCCTTCTTTCCTTCCTTCCTTCCTGGTACTAGAGGTTGAATCCTGAGGCATTCTACCTCTGAGCCCTATTTTACTTTTTTAAATTTGGAAACAGGGTCTCGCTAAGTTGCTGAGTCTGGCCTAAAACCTGGGATCCTCCTGTCTCAGCCTCCCAAGCACCGGGATTACAGGTATGGACCACCCTGCCCTGCTCCATTTCTATCCTTCTACTGAGGTCTGGAGGGTCTGTGGCACATAGGATGCCCTAAAAAGCCTCTGAGTCCCCAACAGAATCATAGTGCCAATCCCCTAGAATGTGGAGCAAAGCCATGTCCTCCTGTTTCAATAGTTCACCTTTTGAGAAATAGCTCCTGGTTGGTACTGGGCCCCAAATGATATGGAATGCCTGGCCAAGGGATACAAAGTGACATTTATTTGAGCTGTCCCTATGACTTTGGGGTTCTCTGATCCACCAAACCACAAATGTGGGTGAGTGGAACAGCACATAGTCATCTAGTGGCAATGGCGTGTATGTCTAGGACCAAGCTCCCAACGGTCCTGTAGAGATAAATTAACTGCATAAGCAAGTGGCTCAGACTTCGGCACCCCTTTTGCTACTTTACTGGAACTCCCCTTCACACAAGTCAGTGGCCTTATAGGAAGTTCTCCAAGGCAAATTTATTGGGAAAAAAATTGCAAACTAGACAGACATTGTGGCACACACCTGTAATCCCAGTGCTTAGGAGGCTGAAGGAGGAGGATTACAGGTTCAAGGTCAGCCTCAGCAACTTAGTGAGATCCTGTTTCAAAAATAATAAGAAAGGCTGGGGGTATAGCTCAGAGATAGAATGTCCCTGGGTTCAATCCCTAGCACCAAATTAAAAAAAATTGCAAAACTGATTTACACATAGTTCCGCAGGATAGTCTGGCAGTGGCCCAGGATAGACCAATACAGCACTGCAGTTCCTCTTGGGAGTAGCCGTGAAGGACGATGGGTAAATGTAATTCTCCCAGTGAGCAGAACTGTGAGCAGTATGTCTGGTTATTTCTTCTTCCTGGGGAGAGAGATTACTAGTCATATGAGTTAATACCAGGTCACAGGGAGTGGCTAATATTTGGATTGATGGTCAGAGACTTAGAGGAAATAAAGATGGAATATTTCTAAGAAGAGGATTTGAAAAAGAGATATGGGAACCAACCTCTCAGAATGGGGTTGACCATGAAGACTTGGGTCATTTGTGGCAATACCCATAAAATGATCCCTATTTTTTTTAATTTTTTTTTTTTGCGGTACCAGGGATTGAACCCAGGGGCATTTTACCTCCGAGATACACCCCCAGCCCTATTTTTTAATAACTTTATTTTGAAACTGAGTCTCGTGAAGTTGCGGAGGGCCTCACTAAGTAGCTGAGGCTGGCTGTGAACCCGGATCCTCCGGTCTCCGCCTCCCAAGTACTGGGATTACAAGCGTGCACCACCACACCCGGTGAAATGATCCCTATTATAGAGAACACTTCAAGGCTTACCTGACTACCACTAGTGTTGAGTGCCTGTTTGCCAGCCGTAGACACCAACGTAGAGTCCCTGATATGGTACTATTCTCACCAGAGAAAGATTGATTATATTAGACCATTTGCATTACAGGAAGGACAGAAATTTTCATACTGAAATAGACATGTTTACCTTTTTTTGGTACTGGGGATTAAACCCAGAGGCATTCTATCCCAGAGCTACACCTCCAGCCCTATTTACTTATTTATTTATTTATTTATATTTTGAAACAGATGTTGCTGAAAGTCTCGCTATGTTGCTACTGAGACTGGCTTTGAACTCATGATCTCTTGTTTCAGCCTCCCAAGTACTGGGATTATAGGTTTGTGCCACTGCACTTGGCTTAGAGGTATTTACTTCTACCAGTACCATCATTCATGGATCTGTGACATGCCTTCGCTGTCATAATAGCATCACACATAACATTGTTTAATGACCTAGGAACTCATTTCACAGAAAAGTACTGCAGCCAAGAGTTCTTATCATGCACCTTATTACTGACAGGCAAACAGAATGTTGGAATGGCCAGTTGAAGACTCTGCTCGGGGCCTGCTGGGAAACAAGACCTTGCAACCTTTTGCTGCTCTGTAAGAGATGCAACAGTGATTCCCCCTTTGTCAGTGGGGATGTGTTCCAAGACTGCCTGTGATGCCTGAACTCACAACTAGTGCTGAATCTTTTTTTTGTGTGTGTGTGGTACTGGGGATTGAACCCAGGGGCATTCTACCTTCAAGCTACACCCAGCCCTATTTTTTTATTCTTTATTTTCAATCAGGGTCTTACTAAGTTGCAGAGGGCCTCACTGAGTAGTTGAGGCTGGCCGCGAACCTGTGATCCTCCTATCTCAGCCTCCCAAGTACTGGGGTTTCAAGTATGCGCCACCACACCCAGCACTAGTGCTGAATTTTGAAAACAAAACAAAACAAAAAAACAGTTTCCTCTTATGCATACATACCTAGGATAAAATTTAATTTATAAATGAGGCATGGTAAGAGATTATCATCAATAATAATAAAACAGAATAATTCTAATAATATGCTGTAATAACAATTATATGAATGTGTGATAAGGCACAGTTAGTTGGTAGCTGAAGTAATTTACAGTTAGAGTCTGTAGCTGAAGCGATTCCATGTTTGTTACTAAGGGCAACCCCACTTTGGCTATAGAACAGGGAAGTTCTTTCTAAAAATCAAACCGGGATATGGGCACATAATTAATGATCCGTTGGAACTAACAAAATGTACTGTAGAAACTAATTGTGTTATTGTAAATGCTAATGGCCTATTCTTGCTTCTGTATTTTCGTTATGCTTGGCTTGCTTGGCGTACCTGAATACTATGGAAACAGTAGGGGCTTTCCACCTCCTGCTATGGGAGCCTGTCATGGGAACTTCAGTTTGCATTCTAAGCTTGTATTAAATCTCACCCTATATAAGAGGGCACTGGAAGGCAGTCGGGCACCACACTTGGTCAAGATACCAGGGTGGTCCCGCTGCTGGTTTCTTTTAATAAAGACTCTCGATTGGCACCTCTTAAGGTCTGGCCAGTCTTGTCTGGGAGGTCTTCACCCTATAGCAAATGTAGTCTCTCTCTTGCTCAAAATATCTTACACACTCTCGCCTTTTCACTTGAAGCACTTTGCAGCTTCTCTTTAGCATATCCAAATTGCCAGCATCACTACTTTTGCCCTCCAGAGTCCTTATAAAGTAAAATCAGGGCTTCTTGAACAGGAGCACTGGAAGACCCCGCTGAGGGCATTAATCCTACATTGTTTGAGGAAACAGTAACGGTCTCCCCTGGGGCATTTGTCATGCAAGAAAATGCTGATTCTCCTTAGACCCACTCCAAAATCTTCCTTTGCTTCTATATCTATAACTATATTCAAACCTGAACAAGCACCATAAGGCGAGGTATGGAGTATGATCTACACTCCAAAAGAATGACTTGAGTTTTCCAAACTATCTAGGCAAAAATCTATGGAATATGTATGGGAATGGATGTAAAGGGTGTGGAAGAATGATGGAAGAAACATCGTTGGATCAGCCTGGACTTATTGATACAGGCTTACTAAGCAGGGATTCTACATCTAATGTAGCTCAGGGAGTTAGAAGAGACTATAACAGTTTATTTCCTTGGTTGGCTGGAATATGGACCAAAGTACCTCATGCTGAGTCAGTTAGAAGTGCTGGACTATCCTTGGATTAATGTAGAAGAGGGTGTTTGAAGACTTAGGGAGATTGGAATATTGGAGTGAATTTCAGATTTAACACCTATTCACCCACTCTGTAAATGCCCAGAAAGGACACTTTCACCATGACTGTGAGAAATAAATTTGTGAGAGGAGCCCTAGACTTCTTGAAGAGCTCTGTGATTGCTGTACTCTGTAGACTAGACCTTGTAGTGGGAACTGTAATGACCGAGTTACCTAAATGCACCGAGAGTCCTTGTAGCATGGGCTAAGTGGCAGCGCTCCACCACCAAAGTCAAGGCAAGTGTGGTCACTGTGACAGATGGCAGAGTCAAAGCAGCAGTCAGAATAGTCTGGCTTGTGTGGATCTATGGCTTTGGCTGATAGATCTTCATGTTCCTAGAAGTGAAATAGATAAGGACCTACCAAGTTCTTACTTGAGCTGTATATGCAGAAGAATCTTAGGCCAAGAGAACAAAGCTCAAACCTGAACCATAGGGACAGAGTCAAGGCTTCTCAAGAAATCCCCAGACTCGACCCAGTTTACATTACCAGACTCTTGAATTAAGAGGAGGCCGGGAGCCAGGCATGTTGGCGCACACCTGTAATCCCAGTATGAAAGGCTGAGACAGGAGGATTTCAGGCTCAAGACCAGCCTCAGCAACTTAGCAAGACTCTCAGCAACCAAGGGAGACCCTGTTTCAAAAACAAAAATGAAAAGGATTGGGGGTGTAGCTCTGAGGCAGAATGGCCCTGTGTTCAATCCTCAGAAAAATAGCGGGGAGGCCAGGTCCCCTCACAGAAGGACCCAGTACACTGCCAAAAATGTATAATCTCTTGCCCAACCTTCCCCAAAGGGATCTCTGGCTTTTAACCAAGGTAACCACATTTGGAGAAAAGGAAATAATCAGACCTTTGGGGTGCTCCTGCATGCTAGCTCTGAACCAACACTAATTCCAGAAGACCCCAAATGTCACAGTAGTCCACAAGTCAGACTAAGGGGCTTATGGAGATCAGGTGATCAATGGAGTTTCATCTCAGGTCCATCTCATGGGGTGCCCACTGGGTCCCTCCCTGAACCTTTTCTATGGTTATTTCAGTTCTGGAATGCATAATTAGATAGGGGCAGCATCTGGTGGGGATCCTCAAATTGGCTCCTGATCTAGAAAATGAGGGTTATTATGGTGATAAAGGCTAAGTGGAAGCCACTAGAACCGCCTCTCCCTAAGAAAACAGTAAACTCAAAGCAACACTGCATTCCTGGTGGGGCTGCAGAGATCAGTGCCGGGGTGGAGATTCCTATCACATCCCCATTCAATCTGTCTGTGGATCTTAGAGAATGAAAGTGGACTGACTGAACTAGGTGGTGACTCCAATGGTAGCTGCTGTGACAGATGTAGTTCCATTGCTTGAGCAAATGAACACATCCCAGGACACCTGGTGCGCAGCTATTGATGTGTCATGTTTTTTTCTTCATACTTGTTAATAAAGAGCACCAGAAACAGTTTGCTTTCAGCTGGCAAGGCCAGCAATACCCCTTCACTATCCTACCTCGGTGGAATATCAGCTCTCAGTCCCATGTTATAATTCACTTGGCAGGGATCTTGATCACCTTTCCCTTCCACAAGATATCACATTAACCCATCGCATTGATGACATTTTACTGTTTGGATCCAGTGAAAAAGAGGTAGCAACTACTCTAAACTTATCTGTAAAGTATTTGCATGTCAGAGGGTAGAAATAAAGCTGACCAAAATTCAGAAGCCGCCTGTGTCTGTGAAATTTCTAGGGATCCAGTGCTTTGAGGTGTTTGAGAGATATTCCTTCTCGGGTGATGATTAAGTCATTGCATCTGGCCCCTCATACAATGAAAAAAAAAAAAGAGGTGAGTTGACTAGTGGGCCTCTTTGGATTTGGGCCCAATACTCAAACGAGGCCACATATTCCTCATTTGAGTATTGCTCTGACCCATTTATCGAATGACCCAAGAAACTGCTAGTTTTGAGTGGGGCCCAAAACTTGAGAAGGCTTTTGTCACAGATCCGGGCGGCCATACAAGCTGCTATACACATGAGCCACGTCATTCAACAGATCCTACGGTGCTTGAGATGTCAGGGGCAAATAGGGATGCTGTTCGGAGCGTTTGGCAGGACATAACAGATAATGAGAAGTACAGCTGTCATGTATAACCCCTTCTCTCTTTTTCCCTCTCTCTATATGTGTATATACAAAATAGATACTTTCCCCCTTTCTTTTTCTTGCTATTCTTTAGAAAGAGGGGTGGTTGGTGGTTGATTTCATTACTTAGCCCTTGGTGGCAAGATTACCTAGATGGAATTCTGACTAAACTAGAAAAAAATACTAAGATAATCCAGATAAGTATAAAATCAATGAGTCTTTGAGACTCTGCCTTTTGAAAAGAGGGTGAGTGTATTGTTCTGTAATAATTGCTTCATGTTAGGCAGAAGCATTATAGTATTGTTGTTTGGAAGTTTAAATTGGAGTTCAAGGATGTGTGTGGGTACAATCAACCAAGGGGTAAGTTACACTAAATATGTATATTGGCGCTCAGCACCCTCCTCACTGTTGTATGCTGTGCACTGACTCATACCGCCTGGAGATCTGGAGACTGGATATCCAAGACTCCCTGGCTACAAGAGTTCAGGGTTAGGTTCAGCCTTTGGAACCTCCAAAGGCAAATTAGAAGTCAGAAGGAAGGTAAAAATATTTTCAACTGGGCTGGGGATGTAGCTCAGTGGTAGTATGCTTGCCTTGCATGCAAGAGAGACCCTGGGTTCCATCCCCAGCATCAGAAAAAGTATATATAATACATATATGTGTGTGTGTATACATATATATATATATATACATATACATATATATACATATATATATATACATATATATATATATGTATATATATATGTATATGTATTATTTTTTCCCAGCTAAATCTGGCAGTGACAGTGACTACAAACTGGCACAGGTTCTTGCAGTGGTATTAACTTTAGATAAACATGGGATCAAATGAGCCCCAGCAAGGCTATCTGCTTCTTACATTTCCAGATATACCGTCTTCCTCCCATTTGTACTCCTCCCATATTCCCCAAATTTGTAGAACTAAATTCTCTGTGTTAAATGTGTTTCTTGATGAAGTATCTAGAATATCCTGTTTTTCTCAGTGTTGCAGTTTGGATTTAGAACGTCCTCCTGACCTCACTGGGTGACAAGGCAGCCACATTGGGGGTGGGACTTGGTTGCTGGGGAGGGTCCCTCAGGGTGTGGCCAGGGGTGTGTTTCCCTATAGGCTGTTGCAGCTTCCAGCTTTTCTCTCTCTCCTAATAACAACTCTTCTTTTTCTCTCTGCTTCCTGCTGCCATGCCCTGAGCTCCACAGACATGACCTAGCCTAACATGGACTGAAACCTTCAGAACTGTGAGAAATAAATCTTCCTTCCTCTAAGTTGTGGTCATCAGGTGTTTGGGGTCACAGCAATGAGAATGCTGGCTGAAACACTCCATGAACGCTGAAGAGGCCAGATGTAAAAGATCAATTCTCAGCCAGGCATGGTGGTGCACACCTGTAATCCCAGTCCTTGGGAGGCCGAAGCAGAAGGATTGCAGGTTTCAGGCCGGCCTCAACAACTTAGCGAGACCTTGTTTCAAATAAAATAATAAAAAGGGTTGGGGGTGTAGCTTGGAGGTAGAATGCCTCTGTGTTCAATTCCTAGCACCAAAACCAAACCAAAACAAAAAGCCCTACTCTCACCCTTTTTAAATGTTACTATAGCATACTTCTTCCAAGCTGTAAAAACCTTTTTTTCTTTTTTTTTTATAGTACTGGGAATTGAACCCAGGGGCACTCTACCACTGAGCTATACTTCAAGTCCTTTTTATTTTTTATTTTGTGACAGAGTCTCGCTAAGTTGTAGAAGCTGGTGTCAAACTTGAGATCTTCCTGGCTCAGCCTCAACTGGGATCCCGTGTGTGTGCCACTGCACCTGGCCTTCTTGATTTTTTTATTTAGTGTTTTTGTTTATAATTTTTTGAACCCACTGAAAAGTTCCTAGAGTTTTACGCGCATTCTAGATGAATGCTGCAGTAGGTGGGTATAGTGTTGTTCAATACCAATGAAAAAAGCTGGCTAATTGCATTAACTCTTCAACCAAAATTATAAGTTTGTCCATATTTCCTGTTAGTCTGTCAATTTTTGCTTCATGTAGTTTGGAACTATGTTATCAAGAGAATACACATTTTTAAGCTGGGTGTGGTGGTGCACGCCTGTAATTCCAGTACTGAAGAGGCTGAGACAGGAGGATCACAGGTTCGAGACCAGCCTCAGCATGATAGCGAGACTCTCAGCACCTAGCAAGACTCTGTTTCTAAAGAAAGAAAGAAAGAAAGAAAGAAAGAAAGAAAGAAAGAAAGAAAAGAAAAGAAAAGAAAGGAAGGAAGGAAGGAAGGAAGGAAGAAAAAGAAAGGCTGGGGATATAGCATAGAGGTAGAATGCCCCTGGGTTCAATACTCAGTACAAAAAAAGAAAAAGAAGAGTTGGATTTTTTTTAGATTTGTTAGTCAATATAAAATTTTAGTAGAATTTATATTATTTGCTGTGACTTTTAATAGCTTTATTGAGATATGACTCATATCAGAAAATTCACCCTTTTAAATTATATAATTTAATGATTCTGAGTAAATTTACAGAGCTGTACAAACATCACCAGAATCCAATTTTGCCAAACTTTTCAGCACCCTAAAGAGAGCCTTTATTCCCATTTTTGGTCAACCCCCATTTCCACCTCTGGCCCCAGGCAAACACTAATCCATTTTCTGTGTTTATGATTTTGCCTATTCTGGAAATTTCATGTAAATGGAATCGTATACGTGCAGCCTTTGGTGTGCTTGTGTGGGCTTTCGGTGTAACATCCAAGAAACTGTTGCCTAACCTAGAGACATGAAGATTACTCCTGAGACATATATAGTTTTAGCACTTACATTTAGGTTTATGGTCCTTTTGAGTTTTTGTGTATCTTACAAATCTTACAAATGATGTTTTATAAATAAAACCTACTTGCGAGCTGAGAACTGCCTGTAACACATGATCTTTTGAATAATACAGGGTTTACTTTTACATTAATTGGGACTATGTTAAACTACTTTGGAGATTTTGTTTTGGGGGGACAGGAGAGTGGGCAGTCCTTCACAAAATCTACTGATAGTTGTATGAGTTAGCAAAAGAGACCTTTTTTATTTTTCAAGTTCAAGCGTTTAAAAAAACAACCAGCTGGGCTACTTGAATCTCACTACAATATTTCTATGTGGGATGCCTTTGGGCTGTGCTCAGATTCCATACAATTTACATGGCTCCATTATGACATGTCTAAGATCTCCTAACAAGCACTATTGCTCCTTGGCAGAAAAGACATCAATTATTAATGACGTCTGCATTTTTGACATCTAAATTCGACACTGTCAGATGTTTTTGCCCTAGTTTTGTTGCAGTGAAACACTGCGAGCTGATCCAGCCGCCACCTTCCCTCTGTCTTGGAGTCATTACTTTGCCCTGAAGAGCTGCTCGTTCCTCTCTTTTTGTTTTCTTATATACCAGAGGCAATTGGTGTTAGTGCCAGGTCATGGGCGATGGCAATCCGAGTGTGAGGGGAATCATGAACCAGGGGAGGCTATGTGGAAGGCAGAAGGGATGGCAGATTCAGAGACAGGCTGGTGCTGAGCAAGCAGTGTATTGCTAGAACCAGAGCTCAGACGCCAAGATACGGGTCAGTCCAGGGTGAGTCGAGAGAAAAGGAAGTCATGATATGAAGTCCAAGAACAAAGTCGATGTCCAAGGAGGAAAAAGTCAGTGGGTGAAGTCTTTCTGAGTGTGTGTGGTACTGAGGGTTGAACGTAGAGGCATTCTACCTCTGAGCTACACCCCCAGCCCTCTTTTATTTTTTATTTTGAAACAGGATCTCACTAAGTTGCTGAGGGCCTTGCTAAGTTGCTGAGGCTGGCCTTGAACCTGCAATCCTCCTGTCTCAGCCTCCCAAGTACTGGGATCACAGGCATGCGCCATGGGTGGAGTCTTAATAAGCACTTGGGAAATGATTAGTGTCCTGAAATCCAAGCAAAGTAGCAAACTAGGCCATTGGCTTAATAAACACAAAAGAGAGGGCATTATGTCTATATGAAGGCATCACTAACAACCTTACTAGCATGTATGGGGATGGAGGAGGAGGGTAGCAGGATGGGGTTAGGGGGGAACCACATGTTAGAGTTAGATATAAAATGTCCCCTAAAGAGCTCATTTATCAATATTTTTTGTGACACTGGGGATTGAACCCAGGGGCATTCTACCTCCGAGCTACACCCCCAGCCCTATTTTTATTTGGAAACAGGGTCTCACTAGGTTGGTGAGAGTCTCACTACTTGTTGAAGCTGTCCACGAACCTGCAATCCTCCTGTCTCAGCCTCCCAAGTACTGGGATTACAAGTGTGCGCCACCACGCCTGGCTTCATTTATTAATATTCAGGGTTGATATAGTTGAGTCATGAGGGTTGTAATCCCAGCAGTGGAAAAATTTATTAGAATGGATTTATCTGGGTGTGTTGGAGAGGTGGGTCCCTGGGGGGGTCAGTCTCGGGGATTATACATGGTTCCTCCTCCCCACACTCCCTCTCTCTTGTGTCCGGCTTCCATGATGTGAGGAACACAGTCCACGTGCTCTCCCTCTCTCTGCCTCTCGCAGCCATGCTCTGAGATCCTTGGTCCCCAGACTCACTTGAACTGAACTGGAAATGGTAAGAAAATAAATCTTCTTTCTTCTAAGTTACATGGTCAGGTCTTTAGATATGGCTGTGAGAATGCTGGCTGGAACACACACACACACACACACACACACACACACACACACACACACGGAGAGATGTTGAGTGTGTATACAAATGTATCACTTTTGAGTTTCACTACAATGTATAATCATATTGCACCAATAAAAGTTTCACTACAATGTATAATCATATTGCACCAATAAAAGCCACATATATATATGGAGAGAACATGGGTATATATAATTTTATATATTTTATATATAATCCTAACAGAGAGAGAGAGAGAGAGAGAGAGAGCATGCTATGGAGAGAACATGGATGCTCAAACTAGCCATTAGATAAGGAATGGAGTCTAGAAAAGCCAGAAATAGCAGCTGTCAGCCTCAGCTTTTCTCCTGACTGGACACATCCTATGGAGTGTCCCACAGCACCTTAAATTTCCAAAAGGAATTCATTACCTTCATTCCAATACCTGTCCCTTCTCAATAATTCCCTTGTCCAGCAAGTCAAGCCTAACACAGTTTCCACAGCCCAGCCTTGCACCCCAAAGGCAGCGGACGCCCTGCCACCTCACCTCACCTCACCTCCCTGCCACCTCACCTCCCTGCCACCTCACCTCCCTGCCACCTCACCTCCCTGCCACCTCACAGCTCCAGAAACAAGCTGTGGGGTCTCACAGAGCCATCAGGAGGTGCCACACTAAAGCCTACCCTGGCAGGAGCCCTTAGGGATAAAGGTGAAGTTGTGGGGCGTTGCTTCCCTCAGAGCTCAGAGCCTAAGCACCCTTGTTATCTCAGGAAACACCCAGCCCTTGGGGATGTTCCTGGTGCAGACATACTTAGGGTCCCCAGACATCAGGGACCTTTATGCTAAAGCCATATTTATATTAAATGTTTCGGAATCTGCTAATCTTCCACTTCTTCTGCCTATGATCCGTGACCTGACCATAACCTGAAGGGTCTTTGTCCATCATTTAACTTCAGATCTTATCCCTTGCCTATAAGAGGTGTTCTCAGACATGGTAGCTGAAGAACACCCCACATACACACATTGCCACCTCAAGCACACACTCAGAGAAACACGCACATGTTCGTATACGCCACTGGGAGTATGGCTTTGCAATCTACCTCTGGACAATGGACCACTGACAAATCAAACAAGTTCACTGCTTCAAATAAATTATTGACCCTTTTTTTTGAAAGAGATGTCAGTCTTTACATATACATCCCTGGTCACTTTACTGCTCAAAATGAGGTCAACAAGATAGCCACATCCAATATCACTGAGGACTTCGACTTTTACTCCACTTGCTGTGGATAGCTATTGAAGGGACATTACCCCCCAAGTCCCCCTTTCCAGTATGTGGGGCAGCACAGAAAGGGGCAAGGATGAAATAATAGAAACAGCCAAAAGGTGCAAGATTTTTTCTTTCCTATGTAAGAATGCACAAGAGCAAAGGGACAGGAGTTAGATCGATAAAGAATCACTATGATTGCTATAAGGAGAAGAGATGAATTGAGACAAGGGAGGCTGGATCGGTGGGGAGACTGTTGCTATTCCGGTCAGCATTCTTGCAGCTATAATCTAAAAGACTGACCATGTAGCTTAGAGGAAAGAATTTATTTTCTTACGGTTTCGGGTTCTGTCTATGTGAGACCAGGGACCATGGATCTCAGGGCATGGCAGCAGAAATCAGAGAAAGAGAGAGAGAGAGAGAGCACATGGCTGTGCTCACATCATGGAGGCTAGAAGCAAGAGAGAGAGCAGGGCCGGGCGTGGTGGCGCACGCTTGTAATCCCAGTACTTTGGGAGGCAGAGACTGGAGGATCCGGGTTCATGGCCAGCCTCAGCGCTCTCTCTCTCTCTCTCTCTCTCTCTCTCCCCTTAGTGAGGCCCTCCACAACTTCGTGAGACCCGGTTTCAAAAAAAAGTATAAAAAATACGGCTGGGGGCGTAGCGCAGAGGTAGAACGCCCCTGCGTTCAATCCCCGGTACCGCAAAAAAAAAAAAGAGAGAGAGAGAGAGCAGCGGCAGGAGGAACCAATTATATAATCCCCAAGGCCACACCCCCAGGGACTGGCCTGGGTCACCACCCAGATAAATCCACTACAATGGGATTATAACCCTCAAGACTCAATTACATCAACTCCGAACACCAATTTATGAGCTCTTCAAGGGGCCGTTCTATATCTAACCATAGCCGTTGCCTAGCCCATAGCCCAGGAGAAAGATAATAGTAACTTGGGGGGGGCAGCAGTAGGGCTGGTGACCACATGTATGGAAACATTTGGAAGATAGATCTGAGGACCCTGTATTTTAAGAGATACTTACATGGACTAATACCTAATCTAACTCAATCCTCCCCCAAAACATAGGAGGTAGCTATTATAATTTTTTGAACCCAGGGGCATTCTACCTCCGCGCTACACCCCCGGCCCTATTTTTTTTTATACTTTATTTTGAAACCGTGTCTCACGAAGTTGCGGAGGGCCTCACTAAGGAGAGAGAGAGAGAGAGAGAGAGGGAGAGAGAGAGCAAGAGAGGTAAGGCTAGCCGCGAACCCGGATCCTCCGGTCTCCGCCTCCCAAAGTACTGGGATTACAAGCGTGCGCCACCACGCCCGGCCTATTATAATTTTCATGATTCACATGAGCAAGCTGAATCGCAGAAGGACAGATTTCTCATCCAGAATCATCGAGTTGGGCAAAGCCAGGATTCAGCTGTCCCTGGGACCAGAGCCTATTTGTTCTGTTAGGTTCACTGACTCCAAATCCAGAACAGATACACTGGGAGGAAACCCGGCATTGCTTCAACGTTTAAATGAATAAACCAATAGGAAGTTGGTGATCATTTAGATTACTGGGGAGAAATACAAAATATTTGGGTTAATAACTGTTTATCTCAAGGAGGAAATAGACTGCGTTGGTGTTTCACCTTGATGACAAAATGCCTGAGTCAAATGACATAAAGGAGGGAAGGTTTATTTTTGGCTCACGGTTTCAGCAGTTTCAGTCCAGAGTCACTTGGTTCCCCTGTTTCTGGGCCCGTGGTGAGGCATCGCGGAGTGAAGCTGCTCACTTCATGGCACCCCCCGAGCAGAGAGAGAAAGGAAGGTGTGGGGCCCCGATACACCTGCAAGGACACGCCTCCAATGACGCACTTCCTCCAAGGAGGCCCCACCTCCCCAAGGTTCCCTTACCTCCCAATAATGCCATCAGCTAGGGACAAAGCTTTTGAGCTTTAAGGGACCTTTAAGTTCCAAACCATAACATATATCAAAAGAAAATTGCTAGCGGGGCATGGTGGTGCACGCCTGTAATCCCAGTACTTGGGAGGCTGAGACAGGAGGATCACAGGTTCAAGGACAGCCTCAGCAACTTAGCAAGACCCTCAGCAGCCCAACAAGACCCTGTTTCAAAATAAAAAGGGCTGGGGGTCTAGTCTGAGGTAGAATGCCCCTCAGTTCAATCCCTAGTACCACATCAAAAGAAAGAGAAATTTGCTTAAAAGTAGTTGACTAAAATTTCTAAAAACTTATATGCTCTGAAAAGATTAATAGTATTATTAAGAAAAATAAAGCCCATACAAAGGAAAGAATGTTGCCACAAAAAAGAATTCTCAAGAAACCTGTTAAAAAGCAGAGAACCCAAACATTTATCTAAAAGAAATTATTAAAGATTGTATATAATTATATCAAAGATGCTCCTCACAGTACTTTTAAAAAGCAAAAAACATGGACATAATCTAAATGTTCAACAGTGTGGGATTAATTAAACATTGTATATGTATTTCCACATAATGGAATATTATATAGCCATTGGGAGTTATGTATTTAAATGCATTGAAAGCTATGAGGAAATGCTTGTGCTATGATATTAGTTATAAAAAGATAAGATCTCTATTTTGTGAAGATATAAATACATATACGGATATATGTAGACACAAAGAAAGAATAAGAGGGAGAAAGGAAAAGAGAATGAGAGTAGAGTGAAATACATTGGAGTGAGTCATTTATTTTGTAGGTTTTAATCATTTTTGTATCACTTTACCCATAAATATCTATTATATTCATCATAATAAAAAGATATTCACATAAATAAATTTTTTTTTTTGCAGTACCGGGGATTGAACCCAGGGGTGTTCTATCTCCGAACTACACCCCCAGCCCTATTTTTTATACTTTATTTTGAAACTGGGTCTCACGAAGTTGCGGAGGGCCTCACTAAGGAGAGAGAGAGAGAGAGAGAGAGAGAGAGAGAGAGAGCTGAGGCTGGCCGCGAACCCGGATCCTCCGGTCTCCGCCTCCCAAAGTACTGGGATTACAAGCGTGCGCCACCACGCCCGGCCCTATAAATAAATGTAAGTAATACAGTGAGGGCAATGCTAGGAGGGAGGTTTTTGCATAGCTGTTGGGAAATGATTTCACTCTAGCACAAGGACTCGCACATGTCTGAACTAAAAGCATTCATTCTTATCCTCGTCCAGCACAGAGGCCCCTGTGCGAGGCGTGTGAGCCTAGTTGCGAGGTCACCCAGCCAGGAGACGCGGTGACCTTCCTGGAGGCAGCCCTGCGCACCTCTCTCCACAGTCCAGGTGGATTTACAACCAAAACTGGATGATGTAACTCCACAAGTTTGCAAATTCATTTGGATTGTTCTTTGTACATTTTCATTATGGTTTCTTCTTTTCTTGTTGTTTTGTAATTGTGGGACCATTTCAGATGAATAATCAAATAAATGTCACCAACTTTATCATCTGGGGAGTTTCCAACCACCCAACCTACAGAGATTGTTCTTCCTCATCCTCTTGGTCTGTCACCTGACAACTCTCTCGTGGGTGACATGCTCATACTAATGACCACCAGGACCAGTCCTGCTCTCCATATTCCAATGTATTATTTCTTCATCAACTTGAGTTTCTTGAACACTACTACATGCCCACCACTAACCCAATTAACAATGAATATTCTACATACATAAGGCCAATAGCTATTTGACCTTCTTTCATCTTCCAGAGTTAAATATTTACAAAGACAACTAAGAAATCTACCACATGTCCTACCAGAGGACATGTCAAGGTTTACTCAACCACCTACTACCCCCCCCTTAGGAGTGCCTTATCCATTCCTATAACTTTAAAACCCATACGTCTACAACTCTCAACTTTGTATTTCCAGTCTATTCATCTTTCTTGAGCCTAAGATTTATAGATTTGTGTGCCCCCTTGACATCTTCTCTCACATCTCTAAAATCATCATTTATTTATTATGTTAAAAACAAAGTTGAGTCGGGTGTGGTGGTGCACTCTTGTAATCCCAGTACTTTGGAGGCTGAGACAGGAGGATCGCAAGTTCATGGCCAGCCTCAGCAACTTAGTGAGACCCTCTGCAACTTATTGAGACCCTGTTTCCAAATAAAATAGGGCTGGGGGTGTCTCTCAGAGGTAGAATGCTTCTGGGTTCAATCCCCAGTACCACACACAATAAATAAATAAATAAATAAATAAATAAATACAGAGTTGATTTCTCCTGAGCTTTATCTGATCTCTATATTCATCTTTCACTAATTATCAAACCATATTTAACATTTAATCTATGATTAAATTCTGGTTTTTTTTTTTTTGCAGTACTAGGGATTGAACCCTAGGGCATTCTACCTCCAAGCTACACCCCCGGCCCTATTTTTTATTCTTTATTTTGAAACAGGGTCTCACTAAGTTGTGGAGGGCCTCACTAAGTAGCTGAGGCTGGCCGCGAACCCGGATCCTCCTGTCTCAGCCTCCCAAGTACTGAGATTACAAGCATGCGCCACCATGCCCTGCTAAATTCTGTATTTCTGAAAGCTGTCTCCTCTGCCCCACCACACACCTGGGCCTAGCCACTAACAGTTCTTACTCAGACTCCTACAGCAGTCCCCTTTGGCCCTTTCTGATTTTACTCTCAGATCATTCCAGTTCAGTTTCTCCAAACAGTCAAAATAATGCTGAATGGGAGAAAGCCAAAAGCAAGTTCCAAGTTCCCAGATCCAGAACTGGACAAGATGTTCACACTCACCACTCTTGTTCAATCTAGTACTGGAGTTTTAGGGCTAGAATATACATATTTAGGTGAAATCATATTTGTAGAATCCTCTAGCCCACTATGTCTAAAGCTGTAAGAACTTTCCTTCTCCCTCACAATGGAGCTACCAGATTTTTTTTTAGTAATTAAATAAGAGAACAATAGACTCTTATGTGTATAGATGCCTATAAAGATTTTTAATTATTTTAAGATATTCCCATTGCAGGGTGTGGTGGTGCACACCTGTATTCCCAGTACTTGGGAGACAGAGACAGGAGAATCTCAAGTTTAAGGCCAGCCTCGGCAACTTAGTGAGACCCTCAACAACTTAGTGAGACCCTGCCTCAAAATTAAAAGGGCTTGGAGTGTAACTTAGAAGTAGAATGCCCTTGGGTTCAATCCCCAGTACCAAAATAAAATATTCCAATTGTTACAATATTAAAATAGCAATATTATTAGCTACTTTTAATGAGTCAAACCGTTGTTAAAGCACTTCCCTAAAAGCATCTCATTTAGTTCTCAGTAAGAGTCTGGGGTTAGAAGTGAACTCTCACTGAAGTCTCATGTATTTCATTGCAGTAAAGTTGCTTTTAAAAAGTATGCTCCTTACCATAGGTTCCAGAGTTGTGCCTAATCTGGTTCCTGCCACTCCCCACCTAGCTCATAAATGGTCTTCTCTTCAGCCACAAGGGATCTTTCTTCAACAAAGTAAGACCTTTCCTGTCTCTTTAGGCTAAACTTGCTATTCGTTTAGCCTGAAGATCTTTTCCCTGGCTCTTCTGACCGGCTCATTCTCATTCATAGGCAACACAACTCACGACAGCCAAATTATGGAACGAGCCTAGGTGTCCGTCAACAACTGAATGCATAAAGAAAATGTGATATAGACACACAATGGAGTTTTGCTCAGCCATAAGGAAGAATAAAATTATGTCATTTGCAGGAAAATGGGTGGAACGAGAGAATGTTATGCTAAGTGAGATCAGCCAGTCTCAGAAAGTCAAGGGTCATATGTTTTCTTTCATTTTTGGAAGCTAGAGAGAAAAGAGGAAACAAAAAGGACTTTGGATAATTGAGGAGAGAGACCAGTAGAATAGTGGAAGGGGATAGGAGAAGGGAGGTGGGGAGGGGAAAAGAGAGAGCTGATGAAAGAAACAGCTTAAATTATGCTATGTATGAAGTATCAGCGGGGTGGGACCTGAAGGGAAAAATCAAGACCTGTGTGCACGATTGTTTGTATGACCTTGAATCTCACTATGATGTATAATTACAATGCACCAATAAAAGTATTTTTTAAATCCATATTAAGATTGCATCTCAAATGTTCCTTCCTCCAAGAGGCTACTCTTGCTGTTTTAATGTAGCCACGCGTTACCCCACCCCACCCCCTAACGCCTTGCTTGGCCTTTGCAACCTAATGAAGATGGACATGTAAAGTTTTGAAATTCTGTGTATCAGTAATTTGTTACTTTTAAATGCTGATTAGTATTCCCTTGTATGACAATACCACAATATGTTTATCTATTTACTTTGTTGATACAAACTTGGGTCCTTTCCAGTTTTTGAGTTATTATGAATAAGACTGTTATAAATATTTGTGTATAAGGATTTTGTGGAGAGACTTAGACTTTTTTTTTCATTTCTCATGCAACGTACTCACTCAGAAAAGAAGGGTATTTGTGAAGTCTCTCTTGTTATAGGACATTCTCCCACTTATTCTATTCTGAACTACCAAGTACTCGTGGTGGGGAATGACTAATTAGCTTTAAATGACATCAAACAAATAATAATATTTAGGAATCCAGAAGACATCATGATGGAAATGGTGAGAGAGAATAATTTATAGAGTTAGCAATTTTTCCTAATGTGTGACCTTAAATTTTTATGTTTTATGACAGTATAAACACACATTTATTATTTATTTTTATACTTTTATTGGTGCATTGTAATTATACATCATAGTAAGATTCAAAGTGATAAACATACATGCACACAACACTTGGAGTGTGCACTCCGCCGCTTTCCCACTCCCCCCTCCCCGTACATATTAGTGAGATTGGTGTTGATACCTTCATGTATGAAGATAGCACTATTTGAACTATTTCCTTCCCCAATTCTCCTTTTCCCCTTCCCCACCAATTCCCTTCCACTATTCTGCTGGTCTCTCTCCTCTTTTATTTATTTTATTTTATTTTTTGCAGTACCGGGGATTGAACCCAGGGGATTTTACCTCCGAGCTACACCCCCGGCCCTATTTTTTATCCTTTATTTTGAAACCGGGTCTCACAAAGTTGCGGAGGACCTCACTAAGTAGCTGAGGCTGGCCGCGAACCCGGATCCTCCGGTCTTAGCCTCCCAAGTACTGAGATTACAAGCGTGCATCACCACGCCCGGCTTCCTCTTTTATTTAAAGTCCCTTTTGCTTCCTATTTTCTCTCTAACTTCCACATATGAGAGAAAACATATGACCCTTGACGCTGAGACTGGCTGATCTCACTTAGCATAATGTTCTCTAGTTGCATCTATTTTCCTGCAAACGACATAATTTTTTTTTCTTTATGGCTAAGTAAAATTCTGCTTTGCATCTATGCCACATTTTCTCTATCCATTCATCTGTTGCCAAACACCTAGGTTTGTTCCGTCACTTGGTTATTGTGAGTTATGCTGCAATAAACACGTATATGCATGTATCACTGTAGTATTCTGACTTTAATTCTTACAGATTACTTTGAAAAGCAATAGTTTTCCATCTGGATATCTAGAGAAAATAGATAAAGAAATGATGGTATATTCATACAATGCACTACTAAAGGAGGTGTGAACAAGCTATATATGACACAATGATAAATCTTATAAACATAGGGGAGACCATCATGCACTTCAGACTCTGCTTATATTTGGTCATCAATGGTATATATAATGTTCTCTACTTTGGGATTAAGGGGATGACCACACCCATAGGCCCTAACCATAAACCATGTGATATCACATGACTCCATCCCTCTCCACATATTTTGAACAGTAGGTGTGTGTCTGACCCACGATCAGCCAATCTATCATTAAAACAAATATATTCAATTCACACTTAAAATGAAAACAAACACAAGCAATTCATGTTCAATGAATTCCATACACAGTAGGTATGCCAGAGGAAATAACAAATTCTGTCTTCAGAAACTTCATAGAGACAATATATATCTAAATGGGCTCCAATAAAAAAAGGAGAAAAGAAATATATACAAATACGATAACTGGGGCCAAAAATGAAATTTGTCTCACATCACTGAACTAACCAGAGAGAAAGCAGACTTCAAAATAAGACATATAACCAGGAATAAATAGATATTCACAACGATAAAAATGTCAGTTTTTCAAGAAGATATAACAAACCTAAATGTGTACACACTTATTAACAGAGCATCAAAGATTGATAGAACTAAGCTAGATATAGTGGCTCACTCCTATAATCCCAGTACTTGGGAGGTTGAGGCAGGAGGATCACAGGTTCGAGGACAGTCTCCGCAAGTAGTGAGACTGTCATCAACCTAGTGAGACCCTATTTCAAAATAAAAATAAAATAGGACTGGGGGTATGCTTAGAGGGTTCAATCTCCAGTACCATACACACACACACACATACACACACACACACACAACCCACAAAAGACTGATAGAACTAAATGAAAGATAAATCCATTTCAATACACTTCTCGAATCTTGATAGAACAATTGATGATAGTTTAAAAAAACACTGTAGGATACTTTTATTTAGGATAATTTTATAACTGATACCTCAACAGAGGTCTCAGTTGATCCCATGCAGAGACTGTGTTTGTGTGACGTGCCAGGAAGGGAGCCCAGGACCTTGAACATGCCAGGCAAACACTGTACCCTGAGCTACATTCCCAGCCCTGCGATGACTCCTCAGAGCTAACTCAAATTGAGGCAAGAGGACCCAGCCTTTGTACCTTCCACACTGACCAGGCGTTGAATAAGAGCTGCGCCAAGTGAGGATACACCTTGAGCGAGACACTTTCTCCAGCTGAAAGCAACTCCTAGAGAGGAACAGGAGCATGCACACCTCGGTCCTGAAGGAGGATAAGGCCAGCGAACCACAGCAGTCATTGCTTAAGATCCAAAGATTCATTTTGTTATTTGAGAGATTCCATTAGACATCCAGTTGGAGGTGCTAAGTAGCCAGTTGGGTGTAAGAATTTGGAGCTCAAAAGAAAGGTCTGGGCTAGAGACAAATTTGGAGTTAATAGCGGTGTGTGTGTGTGTGTGTGTGTGTGTGTGTGTGCACGCGCGCGCATGTGCCCGTGCGTGCGGTCTACCTCCGAGCTACACCTCCAGCCCTATTTTTTAATTTTAATTTTGAAACAGCGTCTCACTAGGTTTGAGAGTCTCACTACTTGCTGAGGCTGTTCTCGAACCTGTATTCTCCTGTCTCAGCCTTCCAAGTACTGGGATTACAGGAGTGTGCCTCCAGGCCTGGCTGGAGTCAAGAGCATTTAAGCAACTTTTTAAAACCATAAGCCAAGCCGGGCATGGTAGTACATGCTTGTAATCCCAGTACTTGGGAGCCTGAGACAGGAAGATCCAGGTTCGCTGCTAGTCTCAGCTACTTAGTGAGGCCCTCTGCAACTTAGTGAGACCCTGTTTCAAAATAAAAGAATAAAAAATAGGGCTGGGGGTGTAGCTCGGAGGCAGAATGCCCCTGGGTTCAATCCCCAGTACCGCAAAAATAAATGAATTTTTTTCTTTTTTTGCGGTACCGGGGATTGAATCCAGGGGTGTTCTACCTCCATGCCAAATCCCCAGCCCTATTTTTTATACTTTATTTTGAAACCGGGTCTCACGAAGTTGCGGAGGGCCTCACTAAGTAGAGAGAGAGAGAGAGAGAGAGAGAGAGAGGAAGAGAAAGAGAGAGAGAGAGAGAGAGCACTGAGGCTGGCTGTGAACCCAGATCCTCCAGTCTCTGCCTCCCAAAGTACTGGGATTACAAGTGTGCACCACCACGCTCGGCTCTATAAATGAATAAATAAATAAATAAATAAACAAACAAATAAATAAATAAATAAATAAATCCATAAGCCAGGTATGGTGGCACATACCTGGAATCCTAGTGCTTGGGAAGCTGAAACAAGGATCGCAGGTTCCAGGCCAGCCTTGGTAACTTAGGTAGACCCTGTTTCAAAATAAAAATTGCAAAGGGCTGGGGGTGTAGCTCAGAGGTAGAATGCCCCTGGGTTCAACCTCCAGTCTCAAATAGTAATAATAATAATAATAGTAAAATTAAAACCATGAAACTAGGTAAGAGCACCAAGAGAATGAAAAGAGAAGCCCTTTAAAACCTGGACCCCGGAGACTTCAAAGTGAGGAGGTGAGGAAGAGCGGGGAACAGCTGGAGCAATTGAGAAGGAGCTGCCAGTGAGGGAAGAAAGCCAAAGCATGCAGACCAGGAAGCCAAGTGCAGACAGCTCCTAGGAAAAGGAAGCTACTGATGATGTTAAATGCTGCGAATAGGTCAAGGGAAATGAGGACTGAGATCCTCCGCTGCATCTAGCCATGGCAAGTCACGGTAACTTTGACAAGAGAGGTTTGGGTAGAGCGGTGGGGTGAACGCCTGACTAGAGGAGTTTATACGAGAAAGGAAAAGAGGAAATAGAAGATTAAAAATTAATAGACTGGGCCAGGCGTGGTGGTGCACACCTGTAATCCCAGTACTTGGAAGGCTGAGACAGGAGGATAGCAAGTTCCAGGTCAACCTTAGCAACTTAGCAAGACCCTCAGCAATTTAGCAAGACCCTGATTCAGAAAAAAATAAAAATAAAAAGGGCTGGGGGTGTAGTTCGGAGGTAGAATGTCTCTGGGTCCAATCTCCAGAATAATAATAATAATAATTAATAATAATAATAATGATAATAATAATAATAGGCTGGGTGAGGCATTTGCTATCAAAGAAAGCAAAGAAGTGAGATGTAGCTGGAAGGGGAATGGGTTTAAGAAAAGTTTTCTGAGCCAGGCATGATGGTTCACGCCTACAATCCCAGTACTTGGGAGGCTGAGACAGGAGGATCACAGGTTCAAGGCCAGCCTCAGCCACCTCCTGAGGCCCTCCACAACTTAGTGAGACCCTGTTTCCAAATAAAAAATAAAACAGGGCTGGGGGTGTAGCTCACAGGTAGAATGCCACTGGGTTCAATCCCCAGTGCCACCAAAAAAAAAAAAGGGAGGAAGTTTTCTGAACATGGAAGAAATTGCAGAATGTTTGTATGTGATGAAATGATTAGTCAAAACACACCTTGAGAAGTGGGAGGAGGCAGATGGGCAGGAGGTCGAGCCCGCGAGCGAGCGCGGGGCTGTTCTAGTTCGGAGCATGCGCCCTGCAACCAGAGTAGCACAGGAGGAGGCGGGTAGATGGGAATCGGCGGGAGCATCGTGGCAGCTCTTTTGGTTACTTCGATGTTCTCTGCGAGGTAGGAAGCGCCAGCATCTGCCGAGGGTGAGGATGGGGGCAGTGTTGGGTGTTTGAGGGAGGAAGAGTGTAGAACCTTGGTGGAGAGGGGGAGGTACATGGAAGAGGGATGAAGTATGGCAGCCGGACAGCGCTAAACCCACTTGAGGTTTGTGGTCATTAATTATTTTGGTACTAGGATTGAACCCAAGGGTATTCTACCTTTGAGTTACACCCCAGACCTTTTTATTTATTTTTTTTATGTTGAAACAAGGTCTCAGTTGCTGAGGCTGGCCTTAAACCTGTGATCATCCTGCCTCAGCTTCCCAAGTACTGGGATTACTGTGCGCCCGGGTTATGGTCATTAATTTATTTATTTTTTTTGTTTATAATATATGGGAACCATTCTTGCAGAGGTTAATTTTGACTGTCTTTTTTTTTTTTCGGTACCGGGAATTGAACCCAGGGGCGTTCTACCTCCGCGCTACACCCCCGGCCTATTTTTTATACTTTATTTTGAAACCGGGTCTCATGAAGTTGAGGAGGGCCTCACTAAGGAGAGAGAGAGAGAGAGAGAGGGAGGGAGGGAGAGAAAGAGAGAGAGAGCTGAGGCTGGCCGAGAACCCGGATCC
>PVJS01029967.1:0-24417 GCA_004027185.1 Glis glis
CTTCCCTCCTTCCTTCCTTCCTTCCTTCCTTCCTTCCTTCCTTCCTTCCTCCCTCCCTCCCTCCCTCCCTCCCTCCCTCCCTCCCCCCCCTTCTTCCTTCCTTCCTCTCTCCCTTCCTTCCCTTCTTCTCCTCCTCTTCTTCTGTTACTCTGAGCTACATCCCCAGCCCTGTTTTTTAAATATTCTATGTTAAAACAGGGTCTTGCTATGTTACCACACACCGCTGGCCTCCAACCTATGATCCTCCTATCTCAGCCTCTCAGGTCCCGGGATTTCGGGCGTGTGCCACCGCACCTGGCATTGCAGAGTCCTGAGAGCGTTGTCTCTTCTGCTGCTGGCTGGATCCAGCACTGAAACTCAGCAGGCAGCCAGCAGGGTACACAGCAGGGGCTCGGGGACTATTTGCCAGTGAATGAGCCACTAAGTCACTAGATTGATGAGCCTGAGAGTCTCTGGCCTCTCTGGCTTGCGCCTTCCCCAGGGACGGGACCTGGGTGGCTCCTGTGGCTGAGGACTGGGTGCTGGCAGGCGGTGCACATGACTTCACGAACGTCCTAATGAGAGTCCATCTTGGCATGGACTGTTGCTTACTCACGAGCTGGCCCTGCCTGGGTTTTCACTGGTAATAAGGCTGCAGTGAGCACCCTCGAATATGAATCTCAATGCAGTTCTCTGATTAGTGCATAAAATAGAATCCCAGGCACTTGGGAACAGGATCGAGTTGGGGTTGGACAGTGTATGGTGTAACCCGGATGCCTCCAGCCCTGCTGGTCGGTCATCCTCAGCTTCGCGGAGATGTGCAGAAGCAGCAGCCAGATAGGAAATGCCACCAGCAGCTTCCTGTCTTGCAACCGCAGGTGCCGACTCCCCGGCCAACGTCCACTCCAGTGAGCGGGACTGGCGCATGACGCGTGGGCTCGGTCGGGGCTACTGCGTCCTCTCGGCCATGTTTGGATCCTGGGATCTTGTCATGTGGTTGCTGGATGGCAGATGAGCTGGGGCTGTGGCCGGACACTCCAGGGATTGGGGGCGATTACAGATGTGTCAAGGACCAAACCCCAAGTCACGCTCACCCCACAGCTTTGCAGAAGGAGTGGGAGAGAAAGGGAAAGAGGGCCTGTCCCTAGGCCAGCGTTGGCTCAACTCGGTCAGGATGGCGGACGCTCTTCCGCAGACCCTGTTCCTTCAAAACTCCCTGTGAATCGTCGGCTCCTACTGGATCGAAACCACCCCAGAACTCAGTGGCTTAAAACGACCCCCTGGTGGATGTTCAGCTCGTATCCGGAGGGCCAGCAATTTGGGCTGGGCTCAGTCCTCACGCACAGTCCGTCATGTGCAGTCCCTCACGTGTAGTCATGCTCTGAATAACAACACATCAGTCAGCAATGAGCCATGCCTGCAATGTTTGCACAACAGAGCAATCGCCACACACATTTCTCAGAATGTTTCTGCACTGTTTAGGGACAACCTGAGGTCAGCTATCCGGCTGCGGCCCCGGCTGGACACTGTCCGCTGGGGCAACTGGTGACTTTAGTTACCTGGCTGGCCCAGGCTCCTTTCTTAGGCAGGTTCCAAGAGAAAGTGCTACCTGGCTTGGGCTAGGCTCAGGATGGCCCCCTGTCATCCCCTCCACCACGTTCTATTGTGTGTGTGTGTGTGTGTGTGTGTGTGTGTGTGTGTGTGTGTGTGTATTGAACCCAGGGACATTCTACCTCTGAGCTATACCCCAGCCCTATATTATTATAATTATCATTATTAGTTGTAGTAGTAGTTTTGTTTGGTACTGGCAATTGAACCCAGGGGCATTCTACCTCTGAGCTACACCCCAAGTCCTATTTTTTATTCTTTATTTTGAAACAGGGTCTCACTAAGTTGTAGAGGGCCTCGCTAAGTTGCTGAGGCTGGCCACCAACCTGAGATCCTCCTGTCTCAGCTTCCCAAGGACTGGGATTACAAGTGTGCGCCCCACGCCCAGCCTCTTTACC
This sequence comes from Glis glis, assembly GCA_004027185.1. NCBI lineage: Eukaryota > Metazoa > Chordata > Mammalia > Rodentia > Gliridae > Glis > Glis glis. Next base: position 1,986 of record PVJS01029967.1, read on the forward strand.
ACATTCTGTTGGTGAAATGTGAGTCCCCGGTGTAGCCTGCACCCTGGGGTGGGACACAGACCCACTTCCTGGGGGTGGGTGCTGTATCTTGACTGTCCCCTCCAGACCCTTGCTGTAATGTCATCGCATTGTGATACTAGAGGTCGAAACTGAATTTCAGAGGCTATTAGGTGCTGCGGGCTCCCCCTCTCTCCGGAAGCGAGTCACCGAGAGTGGTTGTGACAAAGAAGCCCCGCCTGCTTGCTCCTGCCCTCCTGCTCTCTCCTGCTTGGTCTCAACACAGGATGCCTCTGCTACTGAAGTGGCCAGCAAGGCGGACCTCGCCAGATGTTGGCCCCTCCATATTGGACGTCCCGGCTTCCAGAACTGTGAGAAAAAAAAATGTCTTTGTGAACAATTGAATCGGTGGCATTCTTGTTATAGCAGCAGAAGACAGACTAAGACAAGCCACCTTGCAAAGGAGCACAGGGTGGGGAGGGACATAGGGGTAGCTCTTCCTGGGTGTGCCATCTGCCCAGTGTATGCCATTGGCCAGCCCTTTGTGGGAAGTTAGAGAACAAGAGAGGCAGTCACTGTAAGAGGGGAGCACCGTGTGTCCCCTCCTTCCTGCAGAACCTTCTAGGCCCGACTCCTGGAGGGATGGCAGGGAAGCCTGCTGGGCCCTTTCAGTGCCAGCCGTTGGGCCTCCTTCTGCGATGGCACCACCTTTCCGTGGGCTGCGGTGCCAAGCTTCTCTCCTGTAGTCAATGCCATTCGGAAATAAATCGGAACCACTTAGACGCCGGGCTGGAAGCATATCCAACCTGCTGGGACCCACCGCCCTGGAGAGAGGCTCTTAAATCAATTTGGAAATCTCTTCCATGTAATACAAATGGACTTGGTAAAGGAATAGAAATCTCTGCCAAATCCCTACCTCGAACAGGATGAAAAATTAGATGAATCTGGAAAAAGCAGCCAGCAGGCACCTGCTTCCCCTGCTGTAGAAGCCCAGAGGACAGAGCAAACTGTGCGGGGCACAGGAGGAAGAGCGCGGCCTCCGAGCGTGGAGCGCCTGGCTTCGAGTCCTGGGCTGCCACTTAATGGCTGGAAGTCTGGGGTCCCGTGGTGCGTGCTCCCTGAATCTCGGTTTTCCTAATGCTGGAGTCGGGGTGCTAGGGCTGCTGGGGGTGGCGTGCAAGGTCTCCCACATGGAGGGGGTGGGCGAACGCCAGCCGCAGGGCCTGTTTCCTGGAGAGGGTCTGCTATTTGGGGAGCTGCCCCAGCCCCTTGGCCGGCTTTCCCAGGGGGCCAGGGCGCCTCTGGTCGAATGTAACTCGTACGTAGGTACAGTACGAGTAGTGGGCATTTGGGCATCCCACTTTATTTCACTTAATAGTGCCGACATTTTTCGTGTTGCTAGAGCCTGCAGAATCGAAAGGAGCCATGACTGTCCCGTGAGGCTACACACCGGGTGATCTTCGGATATTTACGTTTTATTATTTTTTTCTGTTTATTGTTAGAGGTAATGTTACCATGGACCTCCCCTCTGCTGCTAATATTTTGGATGATGATTTTTTTCTTCGAATTCACAGAGTTGGTGTGAAGACTCCCGTGGTTCCTGACTTTATGTCTACATGGCTGTTCAGACGTCCGTACCCATTCTGTCATCCATAGCATGGGATTGCATCGATTTTATTAAATTCCTGCCAGGACTAAGAACCATTTCTCAACATTTTCAAGTAGATATAGAATGGGACCACACTCTATTTATTTATTATTTATTTATTTATTTCTGAGGATTGAACCCAAGGACATTCTACCTCCAAACTATACCCTCAGCCCTTTTTTATTTTGAAACAGGTTCTCACTAAGTTGCTGAGGGTCTTGCTAAGTTGCTGGGGCTGGCCTCCAACCTGTGATCCTCCTGCCTTGGCCTCCCAAGTACTGGGATTATAGGTGTATACCACTGCACCCGATTCACACTCTTCTTTTTATTATTTATTTTATTTTATTTTATCTATTTTTTTTTTTTTTGCGGTACTGGGGATGGAACCCAGGGGCATTCTACCTCCGAGCTACACCCTCAGCCCTATTTTTTTATTCTTTATTTTGAAACAGGGTCTCACTAAGTTGCGGAGGGCCTCCCTAAGTTGCTGAGGCTGGCCGCGAACCTGCGATCCTCCTGTCTCAGCTTCCCAAATACTGGGATTACAGGTGTGCGCCACTGCGCCCGATTCACACTCTTCTTTTTAGAAAGTATGGTGGCTGAGTACCGTCGTTTGGCTGGGCAGACCACACTTCCCAGGACCCCCTTCTCTGTGGCTTCGCCTCCAGCGGCCACAGGGGCTTCTGAGCAGGCTGTGGGGGCAGAAGCGGGCAGCAGCCAGTGGCAGCAGCCAGTCGTCCTCGTGTGCTGGCCTCTCGGGAGCATGAGGCAGAGCGGGTAAGGCTCCTCCTCATTCCCCTTCAGCTTCTCCAACTTCTGGGTGTGTGAGTGTGCACGTGTGTGTGTGTGTGTGTGTGTGTGTGTGTGTGTGTGTAAGTCCAGGAGTGTGGGTGCAGAACCACCACATTGCACAGGTCAGGCAGCCAGCAGGATGTGGGTTTGTCTCTCCTGTGGGCGCTGCTCCTGCTGTGGGCCCGGCTCCCTCTTGCTCTCTCCCCTGACACCATCTTTGCTCCCCCTCGGCCTGGCCTGTGGACTTTAGACCCCAGCACCAGCCATAAGAGCATGCTGGACTTGTTCCCAGGGTGTGTGAGGTCATGTCCTCTAGAAACCCTACTGCTGTCTCCATCCTCATCGCCATCGTCACCATAGTCACCACCATCTCCATCTCTACACCTATTGGTTCCACTTCCTAAAACCTCTGCTGATAAAAAAACAAAACAAAACAAAACAAAACATTACTGACTTGGAGCCAAGCCTGGTGGTGCACACCTGTAATCTCAGTAATTGGGAGCCCGAGACAGGAGGATTGAACGTTTGAGGCCAGCCTCAGCAACTTAGTGAGACCCTCAGCAATTTGGCAAGACCCTGTTTCAAAATAAAAAATAAAAAGGGCTGGGGTGTAGCTCGGAGGTAGATGCCCCTGTGTTCAATCCCCAATACCCTAAAAAAAGTATTCCACGAACAAACAAGCAAACAAGCAAACAAACCAAACCATTGCTTACTCGGGACCAGGCAAGACATGGAAAAGCAAACAGGAGACAGAGAAGGGTGACCCTCCTCACCAGCCCTGGCCCCAGTTCTCCTCCCTAGAAGAGACTCATAGGACCCTGGGAAAGTGCAGCAATGCATAAGCAAGCCGATGTATACGGGGCTATTTTTAATTTTTGCATAATTGTGTGTTTTTTGCACAAAGGTAACCCATTGCATGGACTCTTTTGTTATTCACTTGACTCTACTGGAGATGGAACCACAACCCTCATTTGAATCTGCCTCGGGGCTTTCCATGGACGCTGAGGACTCCGCCCCGTGAACGCCTCTCCCTGAACTTCCCAGCCTTGCGTTTTGGCTGTTCCTGGCCATCCCAGTCCCACGCCGTCACAGTACTCTGGTGCAGGCGTCATGTCGCCCGCGCCACAGTTCCTGCGGGATCGATTCCCAGCAGTGTCGGGACTTCCTGGTGGAAGGGTGGATTTGACGGGCGCTACAGAGACTCTATGAATTCAGACATTTTTTCCGGGCTCTCTGTTACTACATTTTCCTCATTATTCCTCCTCCTTTGGGTACACCCCTCTGTATCCCTGGGGTCAGAGCCTGGAAACTCCATTCCCCCACTCCTTCGTCAGCACAGATCCTGTCAGTTTCTACAAAGGAGACATGAAATCTAGAAGTCCAACAGAAAGAGATGCCAACTTTTGGTGCCGCTGAGATCCGGGCTTCAATAAAGGCTGAGTGTGTGCTGCTTGTGGCCTTCAGGTACAGCTTCCTCAAGGCGCTGTGAAGCCACAGCCATACACACATAGAATGTTCACCCATACACACTCAGACACAATTCTGTAATTAAAACTACCATTTTATCAGCTGAGTGCACATCATTGAGGTCTGCAGCGATGATTCCCTGCAGTTTCAATACTTCTCGGATTCCTGAGTGCTTCTGAAGCTTCCTGACCTTTGCTCTCCCAACAGCTTTGTAAGCCTATAATCCCCTGTATTAAATCCTCTCCTGATTGAAGTACCCAGAGGGCTTGCATCTTCCTAGCCGGACCCGGAGGGCAAATATGCCCACCAGGATAGCAGAAGAATGCCCACGGCCCCATCTCCTGACCACACAGGGCTAGACAACTCTTTGTCTTTGCTAAGTGGCTAGGTGGGAAGTGGTTTGAAAAATAGAATGGAAACTGGTCATTTTAATTTCAGAAGTGTGTGTGTGTGTGTGTGTGTGTGTGTGTGTGTGCATGAAAGTGTGAACATTGTTTATATATTTAAGGTCTATTTATGTTTCTATTTTGGCAAACTGGGTTCCTATCCTTTGATCATTTTTCTGTTGCGTTACTGGTCTTGTTGGTCAGAAGAACTTTACTGTTTAACAAAAGAAAAGAACTTTACTGTTTAACATGGTGGCGCATGCCTGTATGCCCAGTACTTGAGAGGCTGGGATAGGAGGATCACAGGTTTGAGGCCAGCCTCAGCAATTTAGTGAGACCCTGTTTCAAAATAAAACATCAAACAGGGTTGGGGTATAGCTCAGAGGTAGAACACCCCTGGGTTCATTCCTCAGTATCCCCCCCACACACACAAAGAAAAGGGGAAAAAAGAGAGAGAGGAAAGAGGAGAGACAGAGAGACAGAGAGAGAGAGAAAGAGAGAGAGAGAGAGAGAGAGAGAGAGAGAGAAGGAGAGGAGAAAAGAAAAGAAAAGAGAAAAAAGAAATAGGTCTTTGCCTATGATACAAATTGCAAACCATTCCCTGGGGTTTATTTGTTTGCTTGTTTATTTATTCATTTATTGAGGTGGGGTTGGCCACATTGCCCAGGCTGGCCTCGAACTCCTGGGCTCTAGTGAGCCTCCTGTCTCAGCCTCCGGAACAGCTGGGACTGTAGGCACGCCCCCGCACCTGGTTACAGTTTGTCTTTTGATTTACTTCATACATATTCCTTGACATTAAGATTTAAGAGAAACTTTATGGGATGGAATCTATTTCTTTTCTGGGTTCTGGGTTTTGTGCATACTTGCTGTGACAGGTGCTTAGCGCTCCCTGGGCATTCCCTGGGCTTCCTTAGATTTCCCAGGCTCCCTTGCAGCCCGCGGCCCTTGAATGGTGTTCTTAAGCATCTGTGTAGCCTGGTGTGGTGGCGCACGCTTGTAATCCTAGTACTTGGGAGGCGGAGACCGGAGGATCGGGGTTCGCGGCCAGCCTCAGCGCTCTCTCTCTCTCTCTCTCTCTCTCTCTCTCCCTGTCTCTGTCTCTACTTAGTGAGGTCCTCCACAACTTCGTGAGACCTGGTTTCAAAATAAAGGATAAAAAAACAGGGCCGGGGGTGTAGCTCGGAGGTAGAACACCCCTGGGTTCAATCCCCGGTACCGCAAAAAAAAAAAAAGCGTCTGTGTTTCACTGCCCCCCCCCCCGCTCCACCGTGGGCTTAGTGGGGCGCGCTCCCGTTTCCTGCTTCTCCGAGCTCTTGCTCTCTGATTGTGGACGCTCCGCTCATTACCATGCAGCAACATCCACAATGGCTAGACTTCCTTGGGATTGCACCTTTTATCATCACTCAGCGATTTTTTGGTTTTGTTTTATATAATGCCTTTTGTCCCCAAATAAAGCCTGTCTGGTACTGATTGTTGGCCCTGCATTTTAAAAATGCCTTTCCCTTGTAGCCTTTCATCTTCAGCCTCTCGGAGGTGCTGTGTCTTTCCAAATGCGCCCTGTTGCTGGGTTTTTCTCCCCAAAGAAGTTTAACCCTTTGTTGAAGTGCAGATTTTGAGGTCGGTTCTGTACTTATGATGTTCTCTACTCTCTGTTGCGCCGTAAGGACATTTCTCCCTATGCGGTCTCCCTTTTTGTTTTGTCTATTCTCATTTTTTGAAGGACTAGAAGTTTGCTTTAATGGTGGTCTTATAATTCTTTATCTCCCACTCAATCCTCTCTTGGTACCACATGATAAACAATTAGGGAACTTATATGTCTCAAGTTACCCTGGAATCTAAATTTTTTTGGCTGTACTTTAAAATTTCAGCATTTACATTTATACTTTATGCATTGAGGGACTGGGGATTAAACGCAAGGGCATTCTACCTCTAAGCTATACCCCGCAGTCCTTTAAAAAAATTTTTTTTAAATTTTGAAACAGGGTCTCACTAAGTTGTTGAGACTGGCCTTGAACCTGCAATCCTCCTGTCTCAGCCTCCCACATACTGGGATTATAGGTGTGCACCACCACGCCTGGCTCACATTTATACTTTAAAAATTGATTTATATAACTATTAATAATTTACCATTTACATCTGTAAATGTATTTTTACATTTATATATATATCCATTAATTGATATATACATATACATCTACTTATATATCCATTGTTTATGCATATATGCATACATTTATTAATGGATTGCTCAGATTTAAATATATTTTCCTCTCTGGTCATGACAGATGTGGAAATCTGTGTACTTTCCTACTTTTCCAACACCCTTGTCCTCCTAGTTCTCCGTAGCTAAGCTACATCTGAGCTGTTCTCATCTGTAACATAGGCCTTTTCTCCGGAGGCTAACTGAAACACCATATTGGTTTTAGTCTTGCTTTCCTAGTTAAGTGTGTTAACGTGTTCCCCACTGTCTGACTCTTTTGCCCCTGTTCCTTCATTTGTCTCTTGGTTGGTCCAGGATCTCCTCTAGTAATTTCTTCAAGATGGGTTCATTATAAGGATTTTCTCCAGATTTCGAATTGTAAAAATATATTTGAGCCAGGCATGGTGGCGCACGCTTGTAATCCCAGTACTTGGGAGGCTGAGACTGGAGGATCCAGGTTCGCAGCCAGCCTCAACTACTTAGTGAGGCCCTCCGCAACTTAGTGAGACCCTGTTTCAAAATAAAGAATAAAAAATAGGGCTGGGGGTGTAGCTCGGAGGTAGAATGCCCCTGGGTTCAATCCCCAGTGCCAAATATATATATTTGGCTTTGCCTTTATATTTGAAAGGCGGATTGGCTGGTGATGAGACTTTGGGGCCACAATTTGCTTGTGGAGGCCCTCGCAGCCATTAATCTTCTGGATCCTGGCATCAAACGCTGTCACAGTAACATCTCAGGCTAGCCTAATGCGTCTCCCTTGTATGTGACATGATTTCTCCCTGGCTGTCCAAGGTCTTTTTTTAATCTTTAAAATCCAGTGACATCATTAGCATCTTTTGCCAATATTTTTTCAAGAGACAAGTGCCCTTTCAAAGTGTAGATATAAGTCTTTTTCTTCTTCTGAAAATTGTTCTTGAATGATAGTAAATTATTTTCTGTTCACAGCTTAATTTTGTGCTCAGGGTTGGGACACCAAGTAAGTGTGCATTGCGTATTCCTTATCTGTCTTCCGCATCCATCCTTTTCTCTCTCATCCCCCAAGTTCTCTGTGCTGCTGCCTCCTGCCTGCTGCCCCTCCTCCCCTCTGTGTCTGCACTGGCCCGCAGGCTGCTCTCAGCTGGGTCCGCATCTCACGTGTGGTTACTAATTTCCTTGTACTTCCCCCCTGAGCTTCAATACTTTTTGTCCCATCCTTTTCCATTTTCTCTTCATTCTTCTATCTCCAGTTTGAGCTCAGCTCCACAGAACTGATTCTTCTACTGTGTTTTAAAATGGCGAAGTCCTTGGTGTGTGCTAGAAGCCGGCACAAGGGGTCCCGGCAGGGAGACAGACACTCCAAAGGTAATTGACAGGGCTCCTAGGGATGTGGCATCCTGTGCCATCTTACAGGAGGAGCTAGCCTCTGTCCTAGGTGTGGGAGGTGCCACAGAGGGTTTTAAATGGGGGACCATGCATCACTGGGGACAGGAGTTGGCCACTCTCATGGTCAGCTGACTGGGGAGGGGACTGTATGCGTAACTGACTGATGCCTTCGTTTCCTCCTGTATTGGTCAGGGATCACTAGACTAACAGAATTCACAGAATGAGTATATGGAAAAAGGGGTTTATCAGATCAGCTTACAATGTAGTCTTGAGTTCCGACTGCATGTGGAGAGTCAGAGGAACCAGTAGCTGGTCGAGCGGTCTAAGAGCTCTTCGGAGAAACGATGGTGAAGTTTCAGCTCGAAGGGCTGGAGGCCGACGATCTCAGATGACAGCAGAAGATCAAGAAGCTCTTCAGAGAAACGGCGAAGTTGGAGGCTGATGATCTCAGACGAGAGCAGATGAGTTTTCTTCAGAAAGAGTAGCGCATCCCTCTACGCGGCTTTCTCCTTCTTTTATCTAAGTCCTGCACCTATCAGAACCCTGCTGCCTACATTTAGGGCAGGACTTTCTGTTTAATCTACTGTTACACACCCAAAGTCACATGATCTTGGGTGTGTCATGATCCGGTCAAGTCGACAAATTAGATTAACTATCACACCTCCCAACTCCTGTACTTGGGTTACAGAGATGAGGGGCTGGGCACCAGTCTCTGGGCCACCAGCTCCCTGAAGATGGCTCCCTACCCAACACGGTAGGGAGCCCAAGTCCCTCTTTGGATGGTCATGATGTGGCAGAAGGACCTCGGAAGCCTTCCCTTTGCCTCCTAGATATCCCCAGCAGGGAGAGAGCCTGCCTGTTGGCTACAGTGAGTTGGAGGAGGGGAGGGGAGGCCCCTCTGGGCTCAACCCTGCACCAAGCCCTGCAGACATCTGCGTGGAGACAGATGTGGGACAGGTCCTGCAGGGCTTGCTGTCACTGAAAATGAGGGGGGTTTGGGGAGATGTCAGCTGGGCTCTTTGAGGAGTCGACGATCATTTTTCCACCACTGCAGAGCCTTCAAGTTAATTTATTGCAATTAGAGGGAACACATCGGCTCCTCTGCCCTCCTGCGGGCAGCGGGAGCCCCAGACGGAAAGAAGCCCCAGCCGCTCCTGCTTGCCACAGTCCTGCTTCTTCCCATCGTCCAGGCCCACCCAATCACACCGCCCTGGAGAGCCAGGCCCGACTCCGCCAGCTGGGTTTGGTCCTGGTGTTCCGGGGGACCCTGTGTGGCGGTACCCCATGCACACCCTGGTCCAGCCTGGGCATCCTCATCGCTGGCATGAGTGAAGGGGCAGGAGTCTGACCCCATCCTCTGCTGGACCCCACGGTCTCCTTCCTGTGAGAACGCCATCCAGGGATCTTAATGTCGTTTTCAACAAGGGCCAAGGCCGGGCGCTCAGCAGCCTCCATGTGAGCCGGTGGATGTGGGTCTCCGGGTCTGGGGGAACATCCTGGGGCTTCTATAACAAATGACCATTCAGTGGTGGCTTAAGACAGCAGACCTTTATTCCCTCGCAGTTCTGCAAGCAGACCTCTGGAACCAGAGAACACCATGCTAAGTGAGGTCAGCCAGCCTCAGGAAGTAAAGGGGTCTGTGTTTTCTCTGTCTCCACATCCACATTCGCTGGCTCCCCACAAATGAGGAGAGAGACCAGTAGAATAATGGAAGGGGATTTGGGGAGGGAGACAGGAAGGGGAAAAGGAGACTTGATAAAGGAAATAGTTCAAATAATGCTATGTTAGCCAGGTGTGGTGGCACGCATCTGTAATCCCAGTACTTGGGAGGCTGAGACAGGAGGATTGCAGCTCCAGGCCAGTCTCAGCGACTTAGTGAGATCCTCAGCAACTTAGCGAGACTTTGTTTCAAAATAAAAAAATAAAAAAGGTTGGGGGTGTAGCTTGGAGGTAGAATGCCCCGGGTTCAATCCCTGGTACCAATAAATACAAAAACAAATAATGCTATGTTCATATATGAAGTTGTCAATACCGATCTCAATAATATGTACAGGGAGGAGGAGGGAGCGGGTGGAATTCCATTTTTTTTTGTGGTCACCCTGGGACACGTGCAAACCAGAAATGTGGATCCAGACCCAACTCCTGGATCAGTATGTCCATCTCCATTTCTCACTTCTCCCCTTAGTTAAAAACAGCTATCAAAGCTGTTCATATCGTGGGTTATATAATGAAATTTGTGAGCACATCTCATGCATTTATACTAATCGCAAACAATTAACTAGGAAAAAAATAAAGTCTGAGATGCTGGTGTGGGCAGGCCGATCTCTCTCTCTCTGCAGGCTCCGGGGAGCGTCCTCCAGCTTCTTGGGAGAAGCTCCTGGAGGCTTCTGGAATCCTTGGCTTGTGGTCATGTGACTCCAGTCCCTGGCTCCATCTTCTCATGACCTCCTCTGTGTCTTCTCCTCTTCTCCGGCAGACGTCAGGCCCACCCTATCCAGGATGACTTCATCTTTTTTTTTTTGCGGTACCTGGGATTGAACCCTGGGGCGTTCTACCTCCGCACTACACCCCCGGCCCTATTTTTTTATACTTTATTTTGAAACCGGGTCTCACGAAGTTGCGGAGGGCCTCACTAGGTAGAGAGAGAGAGAGAGAGAGAGAGAGAGTGAGCGAGCTGAGGCTGGCTGCGAACCCGGATCCTCCAGTCTCCACCTCCCAAAGTACTGGGATTACAAGCGTGTGCCACCACGACCAGCCTGACTTCATCTTTTGATCCTTACCTTAATTACCCAATAAAGTCACGTTCTGAGCTCCCACATGGACGTGGGTTTGGGGAGAATAATATTTAACCCACTACAGGGTCCCTCCTAGCTCTGAGCTCTGCAGCCAGCCCCTGACGTGGGCAGGCAAAAGCACATGGGGTTCTGATTCTTCTCTCATCCCCGTGGCCTCTGCCCTGCCCTGGCCCTGCCCTGGCCCTGCCCATGTCTACCTCCACCCATGTCCACCAATTCCACCTGCACCAGCCACAGCCTCTGGACTGACCTCCTGGCCTCCAGCCTCCTCCCTTCCAGCTGGCTTCCTCCTGGCAGTCAGGGACCCTGCTGCACCGCTGTCTCTTTAAGTCACCGAGGACCCCATTAGCTGCAGGATGGAGCCTGCTTCCCATCATAGCACACCAGGCCCTCGTGTCTCCAGCATGCCAGCTGTGAACGAGCCAGGGACAGCTCCTGGGATAACGTCCATCCTCCGGCCTCGGGCTGGGGAAATTTCCTTCTTTTGTCTGGGAACCTCCTTCCATGCTCTTGTGGGTCCTCTAGACCCAGCTCAAAGTCACCTCTGCCACCATGGCCTCCCCGCCTCGCCTGGCTTTGCTCACGACCGGCAGGTCGGCATCCACTGAGCTCTGTGAACACCAGTGGGAGTCATCGTTCAGGGTCGGTCACTGTGGTCTCTGCGTGTGGACTCTCAGAGGCTTTCCCTGCACTCCGGGGACTGATTGTGGAGGGAGCAAAAGAGAGGGCACAGGACTAGGATAGCCAATCACCGTAATTGGCTCAGAGGAAGACACAGGACTCTAAGACTGGCCAATCAGAGCCCACCGTAATTGTCTCAGAGGAGGACACATGACTCCAGGCAGGCCAATCAGAGCCCACCATAATTGTCTCAGAGGAGGGCACATGATTCCAGGCAGGCCAATCAGAGCCCACACCGTAATTTACTCAGAGGAGGGCACATGATTCCAGGCAGGCCAATCAGAGCCCACCATAATTGACTCAGAGGAGGACACATGACTCCAGGCAGGCCAATGAGAGCCCACAGCATAATTTACTCAGAGGAGGGCACATGATTCCAGGCAGGCCAATCAGAGCCCACCGTAATTGTTTCAGAGGAGGACACATGACTCCAGGCAGGCCAATCAGAGTCTGCTTTAGGACCTATTTTCGCTGAAATATTTAGGAAATTGACACTGTTATAAACCATATTGAACACCACCTGTGTGCCTTGCACTGGACAAGGTGTTACCTATTTTGTTTTAAATCCTTATGAGTACCAAGTACCCCGTGAGGCCTCAGACCCAGCTGGACCGTCAATCCTGCGGGAGGTTCTTCTGTGAGCCTCCCCCGGATCACTCCCTGGCCCAGCGGGGGCGGCTGGGCAGCACTCTTCCCCAGCGCAGAGTACTTAAATCCTCCCCAATGTTACTTGCAAAATGATGGAAGACTCCAGGGAGGCATCCCAGGGAGCGCGCCGCCGCCATCTCCGGCCATAAATCTTTCCCTCCAACAGCCAACGACGTCTGCAGTATTTCATAATTGGCGAGATGAAGAGCTCCTGCTTTCCAAGATGTTCCAGAATAACTCAGTTTTAAAGACCACGTCCTAACAACCGGAATGGGCCGATTATGCCGGGGGAATCCGCCGAGGATCGTTGCTGCGCGAGGTGGGGAAATGTACGTGAGCGATGGCTGCAACTTCGCTGGGAGACTCTCGTTTCCGTCGCCGGGAGAGACGTTAATGCCCATTTGTTAAAAATGTTTTTGAGGTTTATTTCTAATAGAAGGATGTGTTGTATTTAAGTGTGTCCTCTGAAATGCTTACGGTGACAGGGCCATCCGTCTGCCCTCTCCCCTGACTCTGCAGGAATGGGGGTGTCAAGCGGGGAAGTCTGGGAGTCGCCTGAAGGTCTGTGGGCCTCCCAGCCCCGTGCAGGGGAAGGGAGAAGGGCCGGCCCAGGCCTGCTGAGCAAGCGAGATGCGCACCATGCACCGGGTTTGGGGACAAGAGGAGGAGACCTGCAGTTCAGCTGGAGGGACCACGTGCTGCTGTCCTCTGTGCTGTGGAGCATTCTCCCATCCTCCATGAGCTGTGGGGCTGGGATTTTTGCAGCTGGTTAGCAAGCAACTTAGCGAGACCCTCAGCAACGGAGTGAGACTCTGTTTCAAAATTAAAATAAATAAATAAGTCAAAAGAGCTGGGGGGAGTGTCTAGCTCAGAGGTAGAATACCCCTGGGTTCAACTCCCAGTACAAAAACAAAAACAAAAGGCCCCAAACTCTAGGCGTCCCTCAAGGACCACCCGGGCCCTCTGCCATCACACGACCTTCCATGGGCTTTCTGAGGCTGAGCAAGGTCAGGTGGACCATGATGGCCGAGTACCTGGGGCTTTGAACCCAGAGCCAGTGTCCTTCTGCACAGGGGACCTCCTTACTGACTTGTCTGAGTCCTGAGCTTGCTGTGTTGGCCAGAGCAGCCCGTGACCCGGAAGTTCTCCGTGGACTCCCTAACTGCGGGGCAGCTCTCCTCAGCCCTAAGCCTCAGCCTCCATCATCCTGCCCTGTATAGATGGCACTGCCTCTTCCTGCAGGCCCGGGCTTTTGAGAGGCGAAGGGACAGGTCTCTATTCTCAGCCCCTGGTGCCCACCATGGCGGCAGGACCTCAGGCTCACGGCACGCAGGGAGTTCCCAAGCCTCAGCCTCCCCCTCTCTTTGGTATCACCTGTGTTGTTGGTCACAAGACAGACTTGGAGGCGTATTGAGGCAGGACGGGGGAACACAGGTCTTTCCAGGAATCGTGTCTCCCATGCAGGTTGGAGGGGCCCCGGAGCATCTCCTACCTCTCCCTCTCCATCTCGGCCCCTTCCTTTATACATTGAGTCCGAGACTCTCCTTAGGAACCCCCGCCCCAGCCCTCAGAACAGTCATGAGCAGGGGTTGGCCTAGGTGGCACCCTGATGGAGTGGCCGAGTCCTTCTGCAGACTCATGGTCACCTGGATTCTCACTTGAGCCACCCCAGACGACGGGCCACAAGCACAGTGGGTGCCCGCACCTGGAGCCTCAGAGAGTCTGGTCACCTGTGCAGAGACACAGAGCCAGGGCTGGTGACGCCAGACTAGAGTTCCTGTCCCTGGCGTCCTTCCTCGGGCTCTGACTTGGCCAGTATTGTGCTGCCCCTGAGCACCGGGGTTGGATGGGGCATGCTCGGCCCCGGCTGCTCCCACCACAGGGCACCTGGCCTACAGGGCAGCCCTGCCCTCTGTGCACGGCCATGCTCCGCGGTTGGCATATGTCTACGCACATGGTGCCTCTTAGAGATGGATGGGCCCCCAAGCCAGTGTGCAAAACAAATAAATATTTGTTCCAGAAACTCCTGTGATGTCAAGTTTTATTGTAAGTACATTTGGTGCATGACAGGCTGATAAATCTTGCCTGTGTTACGATTCTTCTGCTGCAAGCCCTTGGCCCTGACTGCTTGTCATTCCACAGTTGGGTGGCTCTGTCCTGAGACACCAAGACACTGCCTGCTCTTCTATCTCAGCTCCAGCAAGAACCTCAGGCCTGGGAGCCACCCACCCCACCCCTCCGGCCTCTCCTGCTTCAGCTAAAGCCCTTTCCCCTGCCATTTCCTCCACAGGAGTGAGGCCTCTTTGGGTAAAAGGCCGGCAAGGTGGGTCAGCATTTGATTTTGAACTCCTTGATGCCCAGGGCGTAGGGTGCAACTGGGCCCGGGGACAGGAGGCTTCCCAAGAGGAGGCCTAGGGGGGGTGGCAGCAGGCTCAGGAGAGGCTCTGCATTGCAGTCGTCTGTCCTGGGTCCTCTGGGAAAGGCGGCGCTGCCTGGCCTTCTCTTGGGGCCTCCCAGCCCGCGTCTGCATCCGGCGGGGCGTCAATCCATGGTGAATACCTAGGGAGAAGAGGCGCGGGCACAGCTCTGTAGCGGGGTCAGGAGACAGCTGGGTCTGTCATTCTCCGCAGCCTCCCTCCCCTGGGTCTTCTGTTCTCTGCCGCACAGCAAAGGGCTGAAGGCGCGTTTACTGGGAGCCGCTGAGGTTCTGTGCCTGGATCTGTCAGTGTCCACAGCAGGGATTCTCCGCTCTTCACTGCTGAGCACCTGGTGGGTGCGCTGCCCCCGCCCCCTGCCTGCCCAGGCTCGGTTCCCGGCAGCTCATGGGTGGGCGTCTGGCCCAGTGCTTTGCTGGAGTCCACTGGGGCTGACCGAATGCTGGGAGAGAGGGACGTGGAGGCAGGTGACCTGCGGAGGTAGTCCTCGCCACCTCAGGCTTCGGCAGTGCTGTGGGGAGCAGGGATGGCGCCGGCTCTGCATGCTGGGGACGTGCTGGTCCTCGCACGGGCCGCAAGCACGTGGTTCTCTGTCTCCAAGGCTTGGAGGGAGGCTTTTCCATCTTCTGCCTGGAGGGCTTGGCAGGGAAACAGGGACCATCCTGGCGCCACCTGAAGTGAAGGACTTTGGAAGCTCTGCGCGGAGAGTGGGTGGAAGGGGCGGGAGAACAGGGTCCGGCTGGGGTGGGTGGGCGGGCCTGGCGTCCTCCTTCCTGCGTGGCCCTCTCCACACGGTGGCCAAGGACAAGTGTGGCCTTTTTTTTTTATCTAGGTCCACTTTTCACTGTGAAGTTCACCTTGGAGCAGAGAATGGGTTGAAAAGTAAAAAAAAACAGCCCCAAAAAACAAAAAACCAATCTGAACTCTCTCAACCATGGGATCAGGGGCTGGCGTGGCGGGACCTGGCAAGTGTCTGATCTTTCTGGGTCAGGGTCATGCTTGTTAGCTGGGGTGTTCCTTGCATCTGCTGCCCACACAGCAGCAAACCCCTCAAAGAACAACCAGAGATCTGGAGAAGGTTAGAAAAATCTACCAGACATCCCCGTACTTGCCAACCGGGCTTAAAAATGTTAACATTGTGCAATATTCACTTCAGATATTTATGCTCATTTGTGTGTGTGTGTGTGTGTGTGTGTGTGTGTGTGTGTGTGTGTGTGGTACTGGGGATACAAAGCAAGGGTGTTCTACCTCTGAGCTATACCCCCAGCCCTATTTATTTATTTATTTTATTGTTATTTTTGCGGCACTGGGGGATTGAACCCAGGGGCATTTATCTTATTATTATTTTTGCGGTACTGGGGATTGAAACCAGGGACATTCTACCTCCTATTTTTTTATATTCTTTATTTTGAAACAGGGTCTCACTAAGTTGCAGAGGGCCTCACTAAGTAACTGAGGCTGTCCGCGAACCCGGATCCTCCGGTCTCAGCCTCCCAAGTACTGGGATTACAAGTGTGCGCCACCACACCCGGCTCCTGTTTTATTTTTTATTTTGAAACAGGGCCTCACTAAGTTGCTAAGTTGCTGAGGGCCTCACCAAGTTGCTGAGGCTGGCCTCAAACCTGCAATCCTCCTATGTCTGCCTCCAAAGTACTGGGATTACAGGCATGTACCACGGCGCCGGGCTATGTTCATGGGTGGTTAAAAGAATAAGAATCACAGTCGTGTTTGAAGTCTCCTTTCTGCCCTCCTGCGCCCCTTCCCCCCAATCCACTCCCCTGAGTCTAGCCCACATGGGATTTATTCTCTTAGTATGTATGTATGTGTACATAGGCGATATACAATACCCTTTGTGTGCCTGAAGCTTTAAGCGAATGGAATCGACATATTCTCTTTGTATATTTTTTCAAGTTCCATTAGAGTAGCTCAGCCATCTTGGCTGGCCCATCTTGCAGGCCATTTCCCAGGTCTCCATGGCAAACAGCAGGGCTTGCGCAGGGCGGTCCGTGTCGACGTGAACATGCGCGTAGAGTTCATTCCCAGGGACATGTGGAGTTGGAATGCTGCGTGTCTGACAGCTCTGCCACACCAGTGCAGCTTCACCGTCTCGGGCCTCCACGTGTGTTCTGTGTGTCAGCTTCTCCATCCCTAGGAGCCCAGTGACCCTTCGACCATTATGATGGTCACTATGCAGCCGAGGCGTGGGGGCACCCGCATACCCCAAGATCACACAGCTAAGAATGGCAGGGCCAACACCTGAGACCCTGGCTGCCGGGCTGTGGAGCCCAAGAGAGGAACCACAGCCGATTACCACTGGGGGCTCGTCAAGGCTCCGGACCCAAGTCCTGTGCCACCAGCTGCGAACCCCAAGCCCGTTCCCCCAAATCCTCCGCAGCCCACCTGGTTCACGGTTTATCATCATGGGTTTAAAGCACATTCCCCTGTCGTTGTTGACTCTGGGCATCTGTTCTTCCTGGCTGGGATGGTGAGTTTTATGTCTTAATTTTGCTGGGCTCGAGTGCCCAGTTATGTAATCATGTTTTCAGGCCCCGAGTCTGTGTTGGCTACTTCCTTCAGATAGATCATATAAACCTACTTCTGGTCCTGTTTCACAGGAGAACGCCAGCTGATGGTCAGCCATGTTTTCTCTTCTGTGACTTGCCTGTGTGTGCTATTTCCTTCCTTCCTTCCTTCCTTCCTTCCTTCCTTCCTTCTCTCTTTCTTTCTCTTTCTCTTTCTCTCTTTCCTTCCCTTCCTCCCTTCCTTTTCTTTCTTTTCGTGGTGTTAGGGATTGAATCCAGGGGCATTCTACCTCCAAGCTACACCCTCACCCTTTTTATTTCTTATTTAGAAACAGGATCTCACCAAGTTGCTGAGGCTGGCCTCAAACCTGTGATCCTCTTGTCTCAGCTTCCCAAGTACTGGGATTACAGGCATGTGCCACCATGCCTGGCTCTATGTGTGCTTTTAAACATTCAGATACCCACCCTTAGTCACTTATGTAGTCAGGATAATTCCCTTCAGCTATGGCTTACCTGGATGCTCTGTGTGTGTGTGTGTGTGTGTGTGTGTGTGTGTGTGTGTGTGTGTTACAGGGGATTGAACCCAGAGGCATTCTACCTCCAAGCTATACCCTCAGCTCTATTTTATTTATTTTTTTATTTTAATACAACAGGGTTTTGCTAAATTGCTGAGGCTGGCCTCGAATCTGCGATCCTCTCATCTCGGCCTCCCAAGTACTAGGATTATAGGCACGTACCACCACAGTGCAGAAAGACAGCACTTGGATGCTCTCTTTCTGATGAGCAACATTCTTTTCCTCTCTTGTCTGTGAATGTGTTAAGAAGCCTCTCTTTGCTTTGAGGTCCTAGAGTTGTTCTCGCATGCTTTCTCTAAGAAGGTTTTGCAGTTTCCTCTTTTGCTGTGGAGGTCTTTTATTTAACAGAAGCAGCTGTGTATGTTGAAGGAGGTAGAGTCTGCTGGGAAAATTGGGGGTGGTGCTGGCGGCAGGTGCAGCCCCTCCCTCCCTGTGCACCGCTCCAGACCTAGTCCTTGAGCTGGGACCTGCTCCTTACCATTTATTCTGTGCAGGAGGTAGCCAGGTAGAGTTAGTGGTATGGGACAACATTGTAGTCAGGACAGGATATTAGATTCAGGCGTGCGGCTTATTAAAGGAGATTTTCTTCAACCATGTGAAATATTTATGCTGGGGTTTGAACGTGACATGATTGGGGAGACTGTTGACAACTTGGTTGGTCTTAGCCTGGACAAGATGAATGCTGACTGTCACTATAGCCGTGGGCTCCGTGCGTGTCCATGTGGGAGCTGGGGACCTGAGAAGTCGCGCTCAGCACGCACGTCACGGCCTGGCTGGCCAGGAGGCTGAGCTGAGAACACACCATTTGAACTTAGGAAAACAACCTGTCATTGCTGCACAATATTTTAGGCAAGCCTCCAGCGCAGTACCCTGCAGGACTACATCAGGGTTCAAATTTTATTTTATTTTTTGTACATAGACGCTCATTCCAGCAACATTTACAGAATAATTCATTCGTTCTCTACTGATTTTTGTTTTTGCCTTGCTGTGTGCTTGGCAGATATTGATTGCACATGGAGCATTGTGGATGAAAAGTATAGAAATTATTTTAAGCCTGGGGTCTTGTTATCTTCCTCCGGAGAAGGTTCATTTACTTTCTGGCTGGGTCCAGGGGCCCTAGGGATCCAGGCTAATGTCAATCTACTCTGGAGATGGGTTCAGAGCCAGGCTTTGGGTCCTGGGAGGGCTTGGCTTTCTTACTGTCAGGTGGGAGGGTGGGAGGGTGGGAGGGGCCACTTTCCACAGATTTTAATGTCACCTGTTAATATCAGGTTGTTGACAGCTGGGTTTTTTTCTGATTCATTTCTGTTTTTTTTTCATTCCTGGGTTTTTTTTTCTGATTAATTGTCATATAATTTCTTTTGTCCTTTGGTAGGATAAATGCTGTCCCTTTTTTGGGGGGGTACAGGGGATTGAACCCAGGGCATTCTACTTCTGAGCTACACTCCAACCTTTTTTTATTTTGAAACAGGGTCTCGCTAAGTTGCTGAGGCTGGCCTTGAACCTGCGATCCTCCCGTCTCAGCCTCCTAAATACTGGGATTATAGGCGTGCGCCACCACGCCTGGCCTTTTGTTTATTTAGTTCAGTAGTTTCTAGCCATTTCTGAGCCTTTGCTCTTCCGACTGAATTTCAGGATGAGCTCATCAGTTCCCACAGAGCACACCACGCCGTGGGATTGGAATTTGGTGACAGTGGAGGATGACTTTGGAGAAGTGGCATCTTCAGGATGCCGACTCCCTTCCCGCAGGACCGTGGTATACTTCCCTGTTTAATCACATTTTCACTTGTATCCTACATATATATATATATATATATATGTTCTTTTTATGAATTAATAATAGACTTAGTGTTTAGAATAGTTTTACATCTCTATAAAGTTGAGCAGAAAATACAGGGAGTTCTGGTACACCCCTCCTCTCGTTTTCTCTGTGGTTAAGGTCTTGCATTAGTGTGGCACACTCGTTACAATGAAGGAACCCATATGGACACATTTTTATTAACTACAGTCCACAGATTATGTCCTAGTCTGTTTTCGGTTATTATAGCAAAATGACAGAGACTGGGAACTTTATAAAGAAAAGAGGTTCGTTCAACTCACAATTCTGGAAGTTGAGGAGTGGGGTGCTGACATCTGCTTAGTTCTGGTGAGGCCCCTTGGTAGCTGGCCTCTCCGTGGTGGGAGCACGGGGAAGCGCCAGCCTCCTTTATAACAATCCATTCCCAGGAGAACTAACCAGAATCCAGTGGGAGCTGTGTTAATCCCTTCGGAGGGCGGGGCCCGCAATGACCTAATCTTCTTACATTAGGCCCCACCTCTTAAAGGTCCCACTACCTCTCAGCATTGCCACACTGCAGCCATGTTCCCCGCACACGAAGCTTTGTGGGACACTCCAACCCTATCCCACCATGGCAGTTTGCATTAAGTCCACATTGGTATTGTTCCGTAGGTCGGCCAACAGCAGAATGTCACCTGTCCACCACGGAATCATGGGGAGCAGTGTCCCCACCCTGAAAGTCCCCGTGCTCCCCCCAGTCATCCTTTCCCTCCCTCCTCCAACCCCTGGCAACCACCTATCTCCTTACTGGCTTTATAGTTTGATGTGTGGTAGAGTTCGAATCATTCACCGTGCAGCCTGCCGGATCGGCTTCTCTCACTCAGTCATATACATTTAGGTTTCTCATGGCATTGTGTGGCTTGATCCCTCACCTAATTTTATTTTATTTTATTTATTTATTTATTTTTTTGCGGTACCGGGGATTGAACCCAGGGGCGTTCTACCTCCGCGCTACACCCCCGGCCCTATTTTTTTTATACTTTATTTTGAAACCGGGTCTCACGAAGTTGTGGAGGGCCTCACTAGGTAGAGAGAGAGAAAGAGAGAGAGAGAGAGAGAGAGAGAGAGAGACAGAGAGAGAGAGCTGAGGCTGGCCGCGAACCCGGATCCTCCGGTCTCCACCTCCCAAAGTACTGGGATTACAAGCGTGTGCCACCACGCCCGGCCTTCACTTAATTTTAATGATGAATGAAATTCCCTTGAATGGATGTACCACAGTTTGTTCATATTTTAAGCTTTTGAACTTGGTTGCTTCTAGTTTGGGGTGATTATGAATAAAGATGTTATGAACATTCTTGGGCAGGTTTTTTTGTGTAAACAAAAATATTCAATTCACTCGAGCAAAGGTTAGGAATGTAATTGCCGGGTCCTATGATAGGAATATATTTAGCTTTATCAGAAGCTGCCGCTGTCTTCCAGAGCATCTATGCCATTTCACATCCTCACCAGCAGTGAGTGGGGATCCGCTCACTGCATGTCCTCACTTCTACATCATACTGGAAATTCTTTCCAGGGAAATTAGGCAAAAATAAATAACTAAAAGACATCTAGATGGAAAGTAAAAAATTAAAACTATTTCAATTTGCAAATGCCATGAACCTGTATACAGAAAACCAAAAATTTTAACCAAAAAACCTGTTAAACTTATAAATGTGTTCACCAGGGCTATAGGATACAAAATCAATTTTATTTGTGTGACTTTGCAAAGAACAACCCCAACATGAAACTAAGCAACCCCATTTAAAATAGCACCAAAAGAATAACATGCTTACGAATGGTTTTTTAACAAAAGAAATGCAAATCATACTCTGAAAACTGCAAACCATGCTGAATAGTGAAAGACGATCTAAGTAATTGGAAAAACAGCCAATGTTCTTGGGTTCAAAGGATGAAAACTGATGAGACCTATGTTCCACAGATTGGTCTGTATGTTCACCCCAGTCTCTAAAATGATACCAACTGGATTTCTCATAACCGTTGACATGCTGATCCTAAAATTTGAATGTAAAACCAAGGACCCAGAATAACCAAAATGACCTTGTAAAAAAGAACAGCAAAGTTGGAAACTCGCACTTTCCAATTTCAAAACTTACTGGTAAGTTCTCATCATTAGGATGGTGTGGCACAGAGCCCTGTGATGAGGATAGACAGGTATCAGTGCAATAGAATTGAGAGTCCGGAAATAAACCCAGATGTCCATAGTTACCTGACTTCTGAGGAAGGTGCCTAGACAATTTAATGGGGGGAAAGAAGTGTCTTTTCAACAAAGGATGCTGAGACAACTGAATATCCACATGCAAGAGCATAAATTTAGACCATTACCCACAACGCACCCAAGAATTAACTCGAAACATAACATATACAAAAATTAGCTCTTGAATGTAAGAGCTAAAACTACAAAACTCTTACAAAAAACATAGGCATAAATCTTCATGATATCAGATTAGGCAGTGGTTCCTTAGCTATTACATCCAAAGCACATGAAACAATAAAAACAGGTTAATCAGATACCACCCAAATGAAAAACCATTGTGCCGAAAAGACTGCATCAAGAAAATTAAAAGACAACCCGTAGAGTGAAAGAAAATGTTTACCAATCATATATCTGATAAGGAATTTGGATCTAGAATTTATAAAGAACTCTTACAATTTAATAATAAAAAGACAAATAATCTAGTTAAACATGGGCAAAGATTTTAACAGATGTTTTTTTTTTCCCAAGAAGATAAACAAGTGGCCATTAAGTGCACAGAAAGATGTTCAATTTCCACGCCATCCGAGAGATGCAAACTGAAGTCATGTCACCCCTTCCCATTCATTAGGATGGCCATAATAAAAAGATCATTACGAGTGCTGGAGATAACGTGGAGACGCTGGGATCTCCATACACTTCCAGGAGGATTTCTAATGGAGCGAATTCTTTGCTAAACAATCTGGAAGCGTGGTGGTGCACGCTTCACATCCCAGTACTTGGGAGGCTGAGACTGGAGGATCGCAGATTTGCGACCAGCCTCAGCTACTTAGTGAGCCCTCTGCAATTTAGTGAGACCCTGTTTCAAAATAAAGAATAAAAAATAGGGCTGGGGT
>PVJS01029968.1:0-24417 GCA_004027185.1 Glis glis
GAGCTGAGGCTGGCCGCGAACCTGGATCCTCCGGTCTCCGCCTCCCAAAGTACTGGGATTACAAGCGTGCGCCGCCACACCCGGCTTGACCTTTTCTTTCAACAATCAAGATTGAGAGAAATATTTCATCAACTTTTTGTTTTTGGGAACTCTTTTTTTTTTTTTCAGTACTGGGGATTGAACCCAGGGACTTCTACCTCTGAGCTACACCTCCAGCCCTATTTTTTATTCTTTATTTTAAAACAGGGTCTCACTAAGTTGCGGAGGGCCTCACTAAGTAGCTGAGGCTGGCTGCGAACCTGCGATCCTCCTGTCTCAGCCTCCCAAGTACTGGGATTACAAGCGTGTGCTACCATGCCCGGCTTATTTTTTGGAACTCTTAAATCCCCTTAACTTTGTCTTGTGAATCTTGGAATCATCTATGTATCTATGCAGACTCAGGGCGGTTTAGAGCAGAACAGCCTGTATAGAGCCTCACTAGTGGACTGTACGATAGCTTGTTAGGATATAGCACAGCTGTTCGCCTTTCTTTTCTCCTTTTAATAGACTTTGGGGACCAGTTTGATTTCTTGTAGATTGTACCACATTCTGGGCTGCACTGAGTGCCTCCTTATGTTACTGATTTTTTTTAACTTTAACTTTTTGCCTATGCCCTTTATTCCAGTTTCTATAAATATTTGCAGTTGTGTTTATATGTTTGGTTACATTTGGTTTAACATTTTTTGCAAGAATATTTCATATATGAAGCTCTATATGCCACCATTATAACAAGAGGCACAATGTCTCATCTTGTTTTTAGTTGAAATAAGTTTGGCTTTTTGATTAAGTGTGCTATCTTTCATGTTAAAATTCTCAAAGCCTCATGTAGCACATGCCTGTAATCCTAGTACTTGAGAGCCTGAGACAGGAGGATCGCAGTGAGGACCGCCTTAGCAAGTAGTGAGACTCTCATCAACCTAGCAAGATCCTGTTTCAAGTAAATTTTTAAATAAAGGGCTGGGGTTGTAGCAGGGAGGTAGAATGCTTCTGGGTTCAATCCCCAGTACCACCAAAAAAATAAATAAAAAAAAAACTCAACAGTTTATGCCTAGCTAGCTTAACTTAATGTCATTCTCAAACAAATGAAGAAAATGTATAAAACAAAGAAACTAGAATTCAGGTTATGAATTAAATTTAGTAATCTTAAAGTTTTTCCAATTTATTGTTTTGATTGAATATCAAACTCATTTTACTTTTAAATATTTCTTATAACATTTAAGCTCCTTATATGCACTTAGAAGTGTATTTCACTCATCCTTTTTTGTTTCAATGATGTATGAGCTTGCTAAGAAACTAGAGAATTTCTACTCATTGTTTACATTGAATTTCATATGGTTAAGGGTTAGGGTTAAATCGACTGCTTTTGTTTGGCTAAAGAACTTGATGAGCAAGGGTCACGATGTGAATAATTTCAGGGCTTTCTTTGTTTTGGATCTTTATTATAGAGCAATGGAGGCACAAAGCGGCAAAAGATATCCCATCAGAATTATATAGCGTATCAGAAGCAGGTCATTCGCCGGAGTATGCGACATAGAAAAGTTCGTGGTGAGAAAGCACTTCTCGTTTCTGCTAATCAAACATTAAAAGAATTGAAAATTCAGGTGAGGAAAATCTAACATTTGTTCAAGACTGCTCTGGACTTACGAGGGCCTTTATGAATTCCTGCTTCCCGCCTATATGAATATATGTATCTGTTTTCTTTTAGCCTGACCTTTTAAACATCTGTCTGCTCATAATATTAAGCCATTGGGAGAGGGCTTTTTTGATTTTCAAATAATGCCTGCCAGACCCCTAAGCTAAAGTAACTCTTTAGAAAACCTAGTTTTCAGAATAGCCAAGAATCTACGAACATGAAAAAGTGACTTTTAGATTCTGAAACCTTGAACAAGCTCTGAGTAGCTTTTCAATAATGAGAAACATTGAGAACCATTTATTTGTCACCGGTGGAGGTTGTTCCAGGATAATTGTTCTCTCGCTCTAAGGTGCTGTGTGTTTTTCTTTGACCACTTAATAGGCATTGGTGCTCTTATTAGCAGGATCTGCTATGAAAGTTAGGGAGGGAAAAGGACCCCTCGATAGCCTGTTCACTAAGATGAGTCACAAGTTCTATTATTGCAGTATTTTTGGTGGCAAAAATTCTGTTTGGTAGAATTTTTAAGAATTTTACCTTTCTTCACATAGCAGTGTTCTCTAAATTATTAGTAGAGATGCAGTTTAGATCCCCCCCCCCATATTATACATGACTTGCACACCAACTCAACGATCACAGTGCGGGCATTATAAAGATGCTTGATGATGGTGCTACTTCTTGGTGTCAGTACTAACAGTGCTCTGGATGGGCATTCTGCTGGTATATCTCAAACCTAGGCAAAAGGAGCTGATAAATTCAAGATGTCCATGAAAAAAAATCTGGCCCCTAATCTCAGTCAATACTAGATATCCAAAAAGTTGACCAAGTTCCCCTCTCTGCTACTTTTATGTGGCATAGGTTACTGGTTATGCATTTTTCTTGTTGCTGATATTTATCACAATAATTGAGGCAAAAGTATAGGCTTCCTTTGAGGGTGTTATGTGTTCCAGATTGTCTTGAGAACAGTGTTTCCCTTGGTTGAACCCACGGCTCTGAAAATAAACGTGTTGGCATAATATCTTCACTCTGTTATTGTGCCCTTTACGTCTTAGAAGGCTTGTTTCTATCACCGGCTTTCTGCCTGTCAGCGGTAAACCTCGAACATTCAAAACCTTTAAATTACAAAAAGAGCCCCTGTGGATAAGGACATTTTTTTAAAGCCAGCGCTGCTCTTATTACGGACTACTATTTTTGAAGAATAAATCAGAAAACAGCAGAAATAACCTCTCCATCTGGGAACTTGTTACCTGCACGGATGAGCTGCTGGAAGGCAGGCGCTGTTGAGATGAAAGCCCCTGACACGGTTCCTTTGCAGTGTCCTTCCTCCCCCTCCCACTCTTGCGGCCAGGACCACTGTGATCAAGCAGAACCGAAAGAAATGGCAGCGGAATGAATTTCCCCCTCCCTGCTCAGTGCTGGTTAGCTTTTAAAGCTTCGACTAGATATGACCCTTTGCCTGGCAGCGTAGAGAACATGGGGGTGTGTCGTAGGCATGAGTGTGGCTCTTGGTGGTGGGTACTTATTCTAAAGAGGTGTAGTTCATTTTTAAATTATTCATTTTCTTTTTGGGGTGCTAGGGATCGAACCCAGGGCCTCGAGTGTGCTAGGCAAGTGCGGCAAACCCCAGCCCTCATTTTTTCTGTTTTGATGGCGCCTTTCCTTTGGGAATACTATACTTCCAAGATAATAGGATGTCAGCCTTTGCAAAACGGTAAATGTTTTATTCTAGACATAGTCACTTATACAGTTGCTTGAAACTTTAAAGTTGCTTTCCTAATTATTAATTCATCCACCGATTCTATTATGCCATGAAGTACAGTTTGTTTCCTTTCTCAGTGTTAATTGCGTTATTCACTTATTTATTTTGTGGAGCTGGGGATAGAACCCAGGGTCTTGCTCTTGCTGGGCAAGTGCTCTAACTGAGCTGCTCCCCCAGCCCTGGATTGCATTATTTCATTTTCCCAAGGATAAGTCTTCAGTGGGTGGTATTGCCTGTCTTAGAAAGGGGAACATTTTGGCCCAGAGGTTAAATGGCTGGCAGCTCGTGCACTGCTCCTCCTGTGTTTCCTAGTTCCAGCCCCCCCACCCCAGCCAGCAGCAGTAGCTATGCCCCTGTAGCAGTAGGGTTTTCATTGCTCTGTTATGCTCTGTGGATCAGGAGCGCCACACCCCCTCCTCAAGCAGATCTGTATCTTTAGTTAATTGTACTCTAGCATTTTTCTAGCACTTACAGTTCATGAATTATTGTACCATAGGCATCCATACCTCAATTGGCCTGTTCCTTATTCTAATGTGGCGGCTTCTCACCAGCAAGCACTTGCTCGTCTCTCATGGCACCTCTTCTACAAAACCTATCTTGGCCCTGTTGTGGAACTTCCCTTCCTTCGTGCGCCCCTAGATCCTGCGCTCTGCTTTCTGCCACCTTCTTGGCTTTGTTGTACTCTGCCTCCTGCGAACGAACCCATCCGGGGCAAGATTGTCCAGGTTTATATTTCTAGCACCTGCCACAGCACTTGATATTATGTGGTAGCTGCTTACTGATGTGCTTCATTGCAGGACAGGGCAGTGCACACCTGTAATCCCCTTACTTGGGAGGGTGAGGCAGGAGATGGCAGGTTCAAGGCCAGCCTCATAAACAGCAAGATTCTGTTTTAAAGGAATAAAAATTGCTGGGGGTATAGCTCAGAGATAGAATGCCCCTGGGTTTAATCGCTAGTACCAAAGTAGTAATAATAATAATAGTGTTTCAAGCTGGGTGTGTTGGCGCACTCTTGTAATCCCAGTACTTGGAGGCCGAGACCGGAGGATCGCAGGTTTGCAGCCAGCCTCAGCTACTTAGTGAGGCCCTCCGCAACTTTGTGAGACCCGATTTTAAAATAAAGGATAAAAAATGGGGCCGGGGGTGTAGCTCGTAGGTAGAACGTCCCTGGGTTCAATCCCCGGTACTGCAAAAAAAAAAAAAAACAAACAAATAATAGTGTTTCAAGCCCGGCGTGGTGGCACACGCTTGTAATCCCTGTACTTGGGAGATTGAGACAGGACGGTGGCAGGTTCACAGCCAGCCTCAGCAACCTCATGAGGCCCTCTACAACTTAGTGAGACTGTTTCCAAGTAAAAAATAAAATAGGGTTGGGGGTGTAGCTCAGAGGTAGAATGTGCCTGAGTTTAATCCTCAGTACAAAAAAAATTTCATTAATTGTTGAATGCATTTAAAGTCCTTGTGTGTGTGTTCTGCATACAAAGTATGTTAGCCCCTCAGTGATGGTGCTCCTGTCTAAAGGTACTTGGTCTTTGTTTAGTCTCGTAAAGCATATGGCATTCCTACATTCGAGTGGCTGTACCATTCTCCATGTTAGGTTAGCCCCACACATCTCTGCCGGAGCTCTGCTGTGTCTCCACAGCTCCCATTTGCTAACCTAGAGCTGGATCTTCTGCTTGGGGCCCATGTTCTGGGTTCCCATTGGTAGAGCTCTCAAATTAGTACTTCCTGCGCATTAGAAACAGACTCGTTGCTTTATTTGTTTATTTAGCACTGGGGATTGAACCCAGGGCATTCAGCCTCCAAGCTTTACCCCCAGCCATATTTTATTTTTATTTTGAAACAGGGTCTCGCCAGGTTGAGAGTCTCACTACTTGCTGAGCCTGACCTCAAACCTGTGATCCTCCTGTCTCAGCCTCCCAAGTAATGGGATTACAAGCGTGCACCACCACACCTGACTGGCTTATTGCTTTATGAAGATGGTGCCACTGGACTCTGCATTGTTGGTCACAGATCTCTGTGTAGTCATTCCTGCTTGCTTTCAGGGGCTAATGTCTTTTTGAGAAATCCATATGAGAGTTTGGCCCAACAGAAAGAAGACAGCATTGTTATCTTTTTTCTTATTTATGTTTGTGCCTTTGATACTAGGGATTGAACCCAGGGGCATTCTATTTCCATGCCACACCCCCATCCCTTCTTTAAAATTTTTTATTTTGAAGCTTGCTAATTTGCTGAAGCTGGCCTCAAACCTGCGATCCTCCTGCCTCATCCTCCCAAGTACTGGGATTGCAGGCATGTGACACAGTGCCCTATTTCTTTATGCCGTTATTAAAGTAACTCTGGTCACCATCGCCCCAGCTTGTGAAGCTCTTGGACTTTGTGATATACTTAGTTCACGCTAATTTGCTAGACTGGTTTCTTTCTGGATTCAAGGAGTAAAGTGCAGGAAAAGGTAGGATGGTTTTCCTATAACATCATGGATGTTGACATAATATATATGATGAGTATGTAATTTAATTATACAGTTTAATAAAATGGACACTCTTGAATTTGCCCTTCCAATTAAGAATTAGAACAGTATCATTGAGAAACACCTGCAGTTGCCCCAGCTCCTTTTGCCCTCCAGGAGTAATTACTACCCAGAGATGATAAAAATTAAGATAAAAACCTTTCTGAATTTGAAAAGACATTTAAGTATTATATACAACAGCCAATCAGGATGTATTTAATTTTCAGCACAGGGCCTCTACCCTCAATAAATTCATGTTTTGGTTCCTAGAGACTTGACTCAGCCTCAGCATATATGATAGTCCCAGTGACCAAGTCTCATTGTCCAGGCTGTTTGCTGAAAGAGTAAAAATAGAAGGGGAAACATCCAGATAGGTTGCTGGTTAATTTACGGATGATTTTTGTGTGTGTGTGTGTGGTACTGGGGATTGAACCCAGGGGCATTCTACCTCTGAGCTACACCCCCAACCCTATTTTTTATTCTTTATTTTGAAACGGTCTCACTAAGTTGCAGAGGGCCTCACTAAGTAGCTGAGGCTGGCTGCGAACCCGTATCCTCTGGTCTCGGCCTCCCAAGTACTGGTATTACAAGCGTGTGCCACCACGCCCAGCACCGATGGTTTTAAGAAAGAATTCGGACTTGGCTTGTTTGGGGGAAGGATGTGGGGCCTGGGAATGGTAGGGTGACAACGATGACTGAGCCCAAGCCTTGCAACCAGAGAGCTGAGCAGTAGAGGCCCAGAGCAGCTGCCCACCTTCGCCTCGCTTGATTCCCCTCCCCCACCCTGGGGAGCTCGGGGTACAGAACGAAAGGATCTGTGTGTAATTGTTTCCCAGTTCTCTCCTAGACCTCCTGAGGATGTTCCCAGCCATGTCAGGGATTATAGTCTCAGTAGGAATGTAACAGACGGGCTGGCCGCAAACAGTAGTGTGTTTTATATTCTGAAACCTTTTTGTTTGTAATTTTAGAATCCATACTTTATTTATTCAAGTAGGGTATAGGCCCCTGTGTTTCGCTTTATACGGACTTTGTTTCTTTTATATCGGCACAGATCATGCATGCATTTTCAGTTGCTCCTTTTGACCAGAATTTGTCAATTGATGGAAAGATTTTAAGTGATGACTGTGCCACCCTTGGTACCCTTGGCGTCATTCCTGAATCTGTCATTTTGTTAAAGGTAAGTGACAGCTGCCTAGCTGTTTTAAAGGATGCATCCCCCCCCACCCATGTGTAAATGAGGGGAAATGAGCCTCTGTGGGGTGTGGTGATCAGCAACCCCAGGAGCTTTGGCTGCCTTCTGGCCGAGCCTCAGGAGAGTTAGAGGATGTGAAGACATCACTGGGCCTTGTTCTAGTGTGTCAAGTAGGCTATCGTGACTCCACTGCCTGTAGCCAAGGATGTGAAGTTGAAGACTTCCTCCAAGCTCGCTTGCTCAGTATCCACGCCCTACGAGGTCAGGTTAGATGTTGGCATTCCTGTTCCCCGTTAGGGCAGCGATGGTGGAACCCCCCCCCACCAGCTGCCGAGCCCACACTGGAATTCTGGTTGATTTTCTATGACAAGACGCTGTCTCCTCCAGATACAGATCTGTTTTCCATTCCCTTCAGACTGGGAGCGAGGGAGGTAGGTTGGTTGTATGTGCCCCTCTGAGCAGGCAGGATTGACTGTTGGCCCTAAAAGCAACCACGTTGGGTGTCCTGCTGGCCCAGGTGGGTAACCTGGTCACTGGTCACAAAGTTTCTATGGTGTGTCTATCAGTCTCTCTCTCAGTTCTGTGTGTGTGTGTGTGTGTGTGTGTGTGTGTGTGTGTGTGTGTGTGTGTATTAGCTGGAGAGTCCATCCTTAAAAAAAAAGATACTGATTCCTGTAACTTACTTTGAAATGCTACCTTTTGCTCACTCTCCCCAAAATAGTAGAGGGTAGATATGTGGTCACTAACTTATTTTATACTTTAAAATCTAGATATATCATTTTTGTTAAAAAATAGTAGTTATTACATTCAGCCTTCTCCCTAACTTCTGGATTGGCAGAATGACTTAACCATTCTTCTCCTATGAAAGCAACCCCTCCTTCCTCCTGTTCCAGAAGTACAGGTTGAGGATCCCTTATCCAAAATGCTAGGGACCAGAAGTAGCTTAGATTTCAGATTGGGGGGGGGCTTTGGGGGAATATTTGCATATACATAATGAGATATCTTGGGGATAGGACACACTTCTAAACAAGAAATTCTTTTTGTTGTTGTTGTTTTTGCAGTACTGGGGATTGAACCCAGGGGTATTTTGCCTCCAAGCTACACCCCCAGCCCTATTTTTTATTCTTTATTTTGAAACAGGGTCTCACTAACTTGTGGATGGCCTCACTAAGTAGCTGAGGCTGGCCGCGAACCCAGATCCTCTTGTCTCAGCCTCCCAAGTACTGGGATTACAAGCATGCACCATGCCCGGCTAGAAATTCATTTTTGTTTCATATATACCTTGTAAAATTGTATGCAATATTTTTACACATTATATAATTTTTTACAATATTGTCATTGTACGTATGTTTTGTCTGTAGCCCGTCACATGAGGTCAGGTGTGGAATTTTCCATGTGTTGCAACATGTTACAGTTTTGAAAGTTTCAGATTTTGTAGCATTTTGATATGTAGATTCATAATGTTCAGCCTGTACCAGCCAGTCAAGCCAGGAAACAAGTATAAGACACAGGTCCTGGTTCTAAAGCCAGAACATCCAGGTGGCTTAATGGGATTCTGGTCTAAGGTGTAGGAATTGGCTTGGATTTAGTAGGTGTGGAAGATGTTTGGGAGACCTCATTAGCCCAGTCCTCCCCTCCCTAAGGACCATAGTCTGTTGCTTCCCCTTGCCTCTTGTTTTGTGGTAGCCATAAGAACCCCCACTGTGCCAAACAGTGTCTTGTGGTAGAATAAGTTTCCAGGTGTTTGAACTGTGAAATAATGCTCTTCATACCCCAGGCCCCCAATTCTGATGCAGTGAAGTCGGGCCCTGGCAGGATGAAGTGGACCCACACCCACCCCTGTTAATGCACACACCCCCGTTCCCCTCCCGCCCCTCCTCTGTTCGGTCTTTGCTTTTCCTGGAACTCTGGGATCTGAAGAATGATGTTGAAGACCTGTTGAGTTGCAAAATCCTGGTGCCCCTGTCTACACTCCTAGACACAGCTGTTGGATCAAGTTTGTGCGGCAGATGGGCAGCTGGAGTCTGGACTGGTCCTTAGACTCTGCTCTTACAGCTAATCTCACCATAGGATCTAATTCAGTAAGGACTTCTGCCCTAAAACACAAGTGGGTGAAGTGGGTGTTTTGCTCTTGCTGGCACAGAGGACAAAAGTATAATAGTAATCTAGGGTGTTTTGAGATGAACTGTCTAACTTTTTATTTCTACCTAAATCTCCGTGCCACTAGTGTCTTACCTCATGATGATTAAAGCAGTTTTCGTCACCTCAGGGCATCTAGGCATTTAGACATTTCCACATCTAAAGGTGGTTTTAGAAGAGAGAAAGCAGCACCCCCCCCCCATAGCGTGCCCTTTCTTTGAGGTGACGAGTCTAGGTCAGGTTAGCAGGGCAACCTTTGTTAAGTCTGGACATTGCTGTCTGTTGGTTGAACCAAGTTCTCTACGAGACGGTCTTCACATTGGTTTGTAGCAGTGGCAGTGTCTTGACTCGTGGGCCAGTCTTGAGTGCGTTGAAGCTGGCCTGCTGTTTTCCCGGCTCCTGCTCCCTCGCGGGTCTCAATTGTCTCCATTTGTTTTCTAGGCTGATGAACCGATTGCAGATTATGCTGCAATGGATGATGTCATGCAAGGTAAAGATTAACTCGTTTTAGACTCTGGTGGATGGTTAAGCGGTGGGATCAGATGGTGACACTTAGTGTACAATGCTTTTTCTCCTGTGGGCAGGTTACTGGGGATAGAACCCATGGACATTGTGTCTCTGAGCTATGCCCCCAGCCCTTTTTATGTTTCATTTTGAAACAGGGTCTCAAACCTGTGATCCTCTTCTCCAGCTTTACTTTTTTATCCTTGAAAAGAGCTTCTACAGGGTTTTTTTTTTTGTGTGTGTGTGTGTGTGTGGTACTGGAGATTGAACCCAGAGGCATTCTACCTCTGAGCTACCCCCCCAGCCCTATTTTTTATCCTTTTTTTTTTTTTTGAGACAGGGTCTCACTGAGTTGCGGAGGCCTCACTAAGTAGCTGAGGCTGGCCGCGAATGGTGTACCTCTGGTCTCAGCCTCCCAACTACTGGGATTCCAAGCATGCTCCACCATGCCCAGCCTTCTACAGGTTTTTAATGTAGAGTCTTTATCTTTCTTTAAAAATAGTAAGAAAGATGAAAATTCGTCTACAAAAATTTGAAAGTGGAAAGCAGAGAGACTAGTAATTACTTCGTTTATCTGGGGAAGCTGAAGTAGGTGTAAGACTGCAGATGGAGGAGACCGAGAAGCGAAGCACTCCAGGGTGCAGCAGTGGGCAGGCACACAGACCTCAGAGGCCACAGGGGCCCTGCAGTGGGAGTGATGTGCGCCCAGGAATAACTCTTGATGGGAACACTGAGAAGCAAACACCGGTGACCGCACGTCCATGCCTCGCCCACCCTTCACGTCCAGGTCACATTGCCCCATCCCCCCTGGTCCTCAGATAAGCAGCTAGAGGATGTGCTTCAGCATTACGAAGAAATTAAGGTGGAGCCAGGTGTGGTGGTGCACACCTGTAAAGCTCAGAGATATAATGCTTCTCAATCTCCAGTCCCCAATACCACCAAAAAGAAAGAAAGAAAGAAATTAAGGTGAGAATGAGGTTTATCCTACAGCAAACAGTAGGTTGTCCCCCAGCCCCTCTGCCCAGGTGCCAGCAACCCATTTTCAACCTCCCACACAGGAGGGAAGGGGATTCCTCTCCAGGAAATCTGGCCAATTCAAGAAAATAACCCATGGATAGGAATAGCTGGTTCTCCTCCCAGACACCCGTCAGCGACGCCCACCAGTATCCGCTGAACAGCTTCCAGACATCTTTTTAGTAGCTCACACGTACATAGGTAGAAGTGGGCAGCCAGGATCACCAGGATCATAGCTAAAGACTGAGAGCACAGAAACAAGACGTGACAGTCAGCAAACCGAAGAAGATGTAGGAGGCATAAGAAAGCTTGGGCCAGGCATGGTGGTGCACACCTGTAATCCCAGTTCTTACTTGGAGGCTGAAAAGGAGGATCACAGGTTCAAGACCAGCCTCAGCAACTTAGAGAAACCCTATTTCAAAATAAAAAGGGCTGGGCTATAACTCAGAAGTAGAATGCTGCTGGTTCAATCCCTAGTACCACCAAAAAGAAAAAGAGGATCCTAAACCCTCTAGAGATGGGGTAGCAAAACTAACAGCATTCCTAGGAGGAGCCAGGAAGATGGACTCCTGGAGCCATGCCCACAAGGCCCTGAGGGCGTTGAGTTCTGATCCAGACCTCTATGACTAGACAGACATTATTCTACCCTCACACCCGATGGCTCTTTAAATCCACGGAAGGCCTCAAAAAGTTTCAGTGTGTTGTTTGGGATCGTGCTACTCTTAAACAAATCGAGTCAGGAAGGAAACTGACAGTGGAACTGGCAAAGAACAATCCAGCAGAGGACCAGAAGGAAATTCTAGAACGGACATTCTGCAGCAGGAGGACTCTGGGTTCAAGCTGGAGGGTGGAATGCAGGCCTCGGGCAAGGATGGACCAACTGCAAGGGGAAATGGAAGTGATGGCAACCGCCTTGCAGAGACTTACAGCCCGTTAAAAATCTACTCTTGGGAGGGCTCACGGCTGTGGTGCAGAGCACTTGCTTAGCATGCTTGAGGCCCTGGGTTCCATCCACAGCATTGCAAAAACGTACTTACACATGAATCAGAAATAGGTTCAGAGAAAATGAAACACATGAATAAATGGAGGAGTTAGCTCCCAAAGCAGCCATACCACACAAGCAGCATAAGCAAAACCACCAAGGGCCTAAGCTGTGAGTTATTAGTGAAGTCAAAAGTATCCTAGCAGCCAGGTGTGTTGGCACACGCCTGTGATCCCATCGCTTGGGAGGCTAAGACAGGAGGATCACAGGTTCAAGGACAGCCTCAACAACTCAACGAGACTCAGCAACCTAGCAAGACACTGTTTCAAAACAGGAAATTAAAAAAGGGCTGTGGGTGTAACTCGAGGTAGAATGCCCCTGGGTTCAATTACCAGTACCACAAAAGTAAAAAAAGTAACTCAGCTCAGGATGCTGGGTTAGGGGCAGGTGGTGTGTAAGAGGTGGCAGAGAACTAGAGGAGGAAGTTGTCGGATGTTATCTAAAATTATGAAATAGCAATATAAACCTCTTATTTAGGCCGGGCGTGGTGGCGCATGCTTGTAATCCCAGTACTTTGGGAGGCAGAGATCGGAGGATCCGGGTTCGCGGCCAGCCTCAGCTCTCTCTCTGTCTCTGTCTCTCCCTCTTTCTCTCTCTCTCTATCCTTAGTGAGGCCCTCTGCAACTTCGTGAGACCCGGTTTCAAAATAAAGTATAAAAAAAAATAGGGCCGGGGGTGTAGCGCAGAGGTAGAACGCCCCCGCGTTCAATCCCTGGTTCCGCAAAAAAAAAAATAAATAAAAAATAAACCTCTTATTTAGAAATAAGGAGGCTAAATATCAGAAGAAACTGCTACAAGAGTCAGTATCAACAGTGACTTCTAGAATTCGGGTTTGGGAAGAGAAGGGGAGCCACAGCTCCTGAGCAGCCAGCCGCGTCATTTTCCCCAGGTCCTTCCTGGAGACCCGCAAAAGGTGGATTCTGGTTACAAACCTCGTTCCACCAGTATTCGACTTTTTCAATGGTGTGTGTATGTTGCTTTGATAAAAATAAAAACAGAAAGATCATCAGATGAATGTCATTCATAGTTCAAAAGTAGTGATTATAGGTGGCTAAGATAATTAAAAGTTATTTTAAACTTTGCGGCTTGAGGCCTTGAAGTGATCTTATTGCTCTCTGACATGACAGTCTTTTCAGTTTGAAATTCTTTTCTTTCCCCAGTGTGTATGCCAGAAGAAGGCTTTAAAGGTAAGTTCCATTTGTCATGTTTTCTTCATGAGTGTCAGAGTTAGACTGTAATTTTCTATTAAAATGAAGGTTATAATTTGATTTTAAAATTTAATCTGATCTGAGTCTCTTGACTGGAGTTAATTTTAGTTAAACAAAAACGTTCTTATTCAAGCTTCTTCATTGTCCGTTGGGCCCGCACACCTCAGATAGGGCCTGGGCACTAGGACTCTCTTCTGCACATACATGCCTGGCTTCCTCTTTTTTGCTTCATGGTAGGTTGGGAAATTAGCTATTGGCATTTCAAGCTTTCTGTTTACCCTTTTTCCAGCTCCTCCTATCAGATCTATCTTAGAACCAGACAGTTTATGTCTAACTGATAAGAATTAGTAGTAGAAGAATTTGCTGAATTATATCAGGTCCACTGAAAGGGTTCACTTAATCTACTTAGAATTCAGGCATTGTTGGATTATCACCTCACGTGGAGACATGGTGGTGCCTTGTACTGCATCTTGGCCACAGTAGTTGTGCGTGCCAAAAATACTTATTAATCCACCAGATACAGAGGTTTAACATTTACAGACTTAACTGGCCGTGTTGCTTCTCTGTGGGCCACTCCAGAGGTCCATGGCAGGTTGTGATTTTGCCAGAGAATGAACTTGAATCAAATACCAGGGGCTTGTTGCTAAAGCAAATGAGTGACAAAGCTACTGGCCTAAATAAAGTCTTCCTCTCAATGCGGCCTTATTGTCTACTTGTTGCCACCACAGAGGAATTCCTGATGTGGTCAGAACAAAGCAAAACATTTCTTTATGAAAAATGGCCATCAAATGAAAGCATCAGTAAAATCCGATTAACTTGTGTGAAGATGTGCATAGAAGCGCATGGCTTTCAACAGAAATGCGATTTAGCCAAAAGCCTGGAGTCTGCTGATACTTTCTCTTACCTTCCACACCGAGGGGCCGGCTGGCGTGTTGACGTGTTGCATGGGTGTGCCCTGTTGATGGTGCCTTCTTGGCAAATGGAATACACGAGCTCCCAATGTCTAGTTCACAACTTGCCTCCACGTGTGTTTCTTTCCTCAGGTACTGGTCTGCTTGGACATTAATCTTTGAACACGTGCTGACCGCTCAGAAATGACCAGAGGGGAAGAGGAGTTTGACATGTTAGGGCATTAACGAAAAGGTGGATTAAAGAATTGAATCATTACATGACTCTTCCAAAAGGCAAAAATCCATTCAGAAGCGACTGTCCCAAATGCCTTATGTCAAATAAAACAGATTGCACTGAAGGACATCAGACTTGAAGGAAATGTTTCAAATTTTATATTTAAGGGGGGCGGTGGGAGGGGCGGGGGCAAGTCAAGACTGAACAAGTTTAGTAGCAGTGACAATAAATCATGTTTACATATGAGATTTCTAGTCATGGGAGGAATAAAGTTCTGTTATATTTCCTTGCTCAAATGCACTCTGCTCAACGCCAGATGCACTGGTCCATAAAGGATTTGTATCACAGTAGATGGGACAACATTCTGCTCTGAACTAAACGTGATTCCTTAGAGACATAACCTGCTTACCAATACCTGTCTTTGACTCATATTCTACTTTCAATAAAGCATGGACGTGAAGAACTTGCCGTCATTGTGGAGAAGTGTCTTCAGCCGTGGAGCGCCCTCTGTGGCTGCAGCTTGCGGCCGCCCGGGGCTGGCTCTCCTGTGGGGTAAAGCAGGGGCACCCTTGTGTCGCCTGCAGTGAGCAAGGGACTGTCTAATTTTGAGCTTCAAAGGCTTCTTGCCTTGGTACGTTTCAGAAAACACAGAATGTTTCTTACCATGATAGCTGCTGCTTCCAGTTCTGCTATTGTTCAGTAGTGGGCAATCAAATATTCCCTGCACCTTCGAAAAATCTGACCACCCTATCCGAAGAGTAAGTTGGACTGGAGTGCGTTTGGATCACACAAGGTTCTTAGAAAAATCTGTTGTTCCTATTCTCCAAGGCTGCTATTTTCTTGGATCTTGCTGCTTTTTGAAAGCATTCTTCTGAAATGCCCTGAAAGGATATTTTAGATCGCTTTTGTTTGAAAAATAAAAGAGTATATGCTATTTTATCCAGCTCAGGGTTATTATTAGCAATAGATAAAGCAATATTTAAAGAATATTGAAGGATTTTTTTTTCGGTACTGTGGATTGAACCTGGGGCATTCTACCTCCGAGCTATACCCCAGCCCTAGTTTTTATTCTTTATTTTGAAACAGGGTCTCACTAAGTTGCAGAGGGCCTCACTAAGTAGCTGAGGCTGGCCACAAACCCAGATCCTCCTGTCTCAGCCTCCCAAGTACTAGGATTACAAATGTGCACCACCACGCCCAGCATATTGAAGGATTTTTAAGTGAAACTTGGGACTCAGGGTTTTCTCTTTTTTAATTGTTTCTCAGCCAGGCGTGGTGGCACATACCTGTAATCCCAGTTCTTAGGAGGCTGAGACAGGAGAGTCACA
The DNA here is from genome assembly GCA_004027185.1 of Glis glis. Classification (NCBI taxonomy): domain Eukaryota; kingdom Metazoa; phylum Chordata; class Mammalia; order Rodentia; family Gliridae; genus Glis; species Glis glis. The sequence goes on from PVJS01029968.1 coordinate 15,490, forward strand.
GGTTCAAGGCTGGCCTCAGCAACTTAGACCCTGTTTCAGAATAAAAAATGAAAATAGGGCTGGGGTGTAGCTCAGGTAAAATGCCCCTGGGTTCAATCCCCAGTACCAGCAAAAAAGCCTCTCTGTCCAGAACGTACGTATGTGTTTGTGACAGCCAACCCCCCCCAACTATTTTTTTTTTTAATTTGAGCTCAAACAATGGATGGGGGAGGCAGATTTCAACTTGAGTTCCAGTAGCCTTAGCAGCACCCCATTTGGATGTTTTTTTATCAGAGCAATTACAGCTGCCTGGTAAGAGTCTGACTTGGTGTTTATGTTTCCCCGCTGTGTTTGCACTGTATTCTGTCTGTGCTCCCGAGAAGGCAGGGGTGTTTTGAGCCTGTGTGGGGCGGGGAAAGCTACACACAGCTCCCCCAAACCATCCGGCAAGCAGCAGGCGGGGGAATATCACTGTTCTGGCCTTGAGGCCCGCACAGGAAGGACCCGAAGCTGAGCTCACGGATAGCCAAGCAAGTCCTGATTTTTAGATTTCAGTCTCATATAGGAAGAAATGGAACTGGAGCCTAAGATTCATAACAGAAAGCAACTTCTCTTTCCCAAGATAAAGACTTGTGTAAAAGTTCGCTTTGTGTGTGTGTGTGTGTGATACTGCGGGTTGAACTCAGGGGCATTCTACCTCTGAGTTCCACCCCCAGCCTAATTTTTTTATTCTTTATTTCTGAAACGGGGCTTCAGTAAGTTGTAGAGAGCCTCACAAAGTAGCTGAGGCTGGCTGCGAACCTGCAATCCTCCTGTCTCAGCCTCCCAAGTACTGGGATTACAAGCGTGCACCACCAAGCCTGGCTTCACTTTTTTTTTTAAACAAAGAAGCTTGGGGGTGCTGGGATGTGGCACAGTGTTGGAACATTTCCTAGCACGTGCTAGGCCCTGGGTTCCATTCCTAGTACTGCAAAAAAAAAAAAAAATACAAAGAAGCCTGATGGCTGGGGAGGTTCTTTTTCAGGGTTGATAGAAACCCACTGGTAGCCTCCCGAATACTGTTTTTCCAGTTTGCTGCTAATACCAGTTGTGGTTTTTTTTGTTTTGTTTTGTTGCTATTTTGAGGGTTTTTTGGGGGGGAGTTGGTACTGGAGATTGAACATAGAGGATTTTACCTCTGAGCTATGCCCTTAGTCCTATTTTATTTTGAAACAGGGTCTTTTTAAGTTACTGAGGCTCGTAACGAACTTGCGATCCTCCTCTCTCAGCCTCCCAAGTACTGGGATTACAGGTGTGTGCTAATGTGCCCAGCTAATGCCAGTTTTCAAGTTTGTTATAAGGCTGACACCTAGACTTGGTCCTAGCCTTTTATTAACTCTGCCCTGGGGGTGCAGGTGTGGTAGAGCCAGAGTGGGTGGGGGGTGCTCCAGGAGTCTGTCCCCAGAGCTTCAGCATCATCCCTCCTCCTGCCCTAACAGCACAGCTTCTGCCAGTTGCCCAAAATGTCATATAGAGCCCAGCAGCACTTCAAAGAGTTGTTAGAAATGCAGGAGCTGAGGCCCCAGGCAAAGAATTTGCACCCTCTAGCCACACCTTGTGTTCTTCCAAGCTGAGAGACCCTGGACCTCTTTCCCACCCCCAGTAGGTGAGTTACAAGGAAACGTGTGTGTGTGCTTAATGGCTTCGCACTGCTTCCCGTGCCACTCGTACAGGGAACAGGCTGAGGATAACCTAAAGCCCCGTTCTTGTTCTGTGTGTTTGCAGATAGGTGGAGTCCAGTTATCTTCTGGGTTGTGCCATGGAAAAGTGCAGACTGCGCTTCTCATGCACTTTGTATCAGATCACCCTCCTGCAGAAGAATTCTGAAGCTCCAGGGCTTCCTCCTTTATATTTCTAACTCTTGAATGAGTACCACATCCTAAGCTGGAACAAATGGTTGCAATGACCTCAAATGTAGGCTGTCATTTGGATGTCCTCATTTCGTAGGGGGAAGTATCTATCTGTATTTAGGAACTCTGCCAAATTTATTTCTGTAGAATCTTTTGTGTGTGTGTGTGTGTGTGTGTGTGTGTGTGTGTGGTACTGGGGATTGAACCCAGGGTCATTCTGCCTCCAAGCTACACCCCCCCAGCCCTTTTGTTTTATTTTTTATTTTGAAACAAGCTCTTGCTAAGTTGCCAAGGCTGGCCTTGAACCTGTGATCCTGTGATTACAGCCCTATTTTATTTATTTTGAAAGAGGGCCTCACAAGTTGCTGAGGCTGGCCGTGAACCTAAGATCCTCCTGTCTCAGCCTCCCAAGTTCTGGGATAACAAGCGTGTGCCACCACACCCAACTCTGTAGACTCTTAATGGAAAACGAGTTGTCATTTCAGATGTCTAGTTGCTTGGGTCTGTGGTCATAAACTTGTTAATCAGATCCTGGTTAATATTAAAAGCTAATGCTCAAGCAGGGCATGGTGGTGCACACTTGTAATCCCATTACTTGGGAGGCTGAGACCGGAGGATCGCAGGTTCGCGGCCAGCCTCAGCTACTTAGTGAGGCCCTCCACAACTTAGTGAGACCCTGTTTCCAAATAAAGAATAAAAAATAGGGCGGGGGTGTAACTCGGAGGTAGAATGCCCCTGGGTTCAATCCCCAGTACCACAAAAAAAAAAAAAGCTAATGCCTAACACACCTGTAATCCCAGCCTCAGCAACTTAGCAAGACCCTGCTTCAAAATAAAATAGGGCTAGGGTTTTATCTCAGAAGTAGAATGCCTCTGGGTTCCACCTTCAGTACCCCAAAAAAAAAAAAAAAAAAAAAGATAAATGCTCAGGTTGAAAAACCTGTTTTAAATACCCAAGGGATGATTTATCTGTCTAAACTGCTGGAGTGAACTGAGCAGGAAAGCCTGTCTTTCCTGTCACTTACTCGAGAAAGAGTCACGTGCATGCTCAGTGCGTGCAGTGTACAGGGCACTGAGGACAGGGTGCAGGCAGATGAGAAGTGACACTGTAAGAAGATTCTCACCCTCTGTCAACGCTCCCCTATTCCCCCCCGGAAGGCACAGGCTAGGATCACCATCCCCCATCCCCAAGATGCACAGAAATCCTGGCCAGGAGTCTGATGATCAAATTATTGGAGTCATTTATTAAATTCCAAATTACCGACATCTGAAAAACGATGGGTACCATTTTGAATGGTTAATTCCCTGAGCAACAGTTCTGTGCGTGGTGCTGTGTGCCAAGGAACAGTCCAGTTCAGAAGTGAGACGCCACCTCTCCATTCCAGATAACTCACGTTGGGGCGGTCTCTCCGGACCAGCCGTAGACTCAGCTCAGACAGAAAGGTCTTAGAAGTTGAGTTTCCCCTGTTGAGATCATTTCACCGTTTGCCTTGTAGCTAAGGAGAGTTACTTCATCTGGTTTTGCCTTCATCAACTCGGGGAGTTTCTGCTGTCTTGTTTACCCTGCTGCTTGAGGATTAAGCAGAAATAAATACTGTGGCAAAATGCTTTGCATTGTTTGTAATTACACTTTCTGGGGAAATGTGGAAACCCCCCCCCGACAAGTCCCTAAAAGAAGGTCTTGTAGCCACGCAGCCAGGCTCCCTGGAACCCCTTGTCTGAGAACATCAGAGTGCTCAGACACCCTTGTCCTTGATGGGCACCCTTTAGGTCCAGTGATGGCTGGATGGTGTTCAGTCATCCTGTTGGATAAATCTTTTCCTCGTGACCCATAAGGATAATGAAGCCAGTGGCCAATCAGCAAGTGCACTTGGATACCTGTTTATTTGCGGGATCATGTTGAAAGGTATTAGAAACGTGGGCAGAATGTGTGCTGAAGATTTATGTCTGTGATGGACAGTTCCTGCCCCAGAGGGGCAGCTTCAGTTGCTTTGATTGTCATTGCCAAGAATATCAGGAATAGGCCTCCAGCCTCAGGCAGAGCCGTGCGCACCAACAGAGCAGTGCAGAGGACCGAGGCCAGAACTTAGAGGCTACTTCCTGGTCAGTCAGGTGGTTTTTTTTCATTGTTTATTTACTGTTGAGGCTTAGTGAATAATGTTCATAGCAGAGGACACAGAACAGACATTTCTTGTGTGTCACCCTTCCCCCAACAAATCTCAGAACCCGTTTACTGTATGGATCTTCAGTGAAGGACGTTATCTTCCCCTGGCCGCCACCATGTTTTAAAAAAAGAGTTCTAACGCCGGGCGTGGTGGCGCATGCTTGTAATCCCAGTACTTTGGGAGGCGGAGACCGGAGGATCCGGGTTCACGGCCAGCCTCAGCACTCTCTCGCTCGCTCATTCTCTCGCTCTCTCTCTCCTTAGTGAGGCCCTCCGCAACTTCGTGAGACCCGATTTCAAAATAAAGTATAAAAAAAATAGGGCCAGGGGTGTAGCGCGGAGGTAGAACGCCCCTGCGTTCAATCCCCGGTACCACAAAAAATAAAAATAAAAAATAATTAAAAAAGAGTTCTGCCATTAAGGGCTTGGTTAAGACTTCCAGGCCAGGGCTCATGAAGTGATGCTGCTCTCAGGCAGGAGGGAGCCAGCCCTACAACAGCTGGAATGGCTGCTGGGACTCCAGATCTGTACTGGTGCTGCCAGGCAAGGCAGGCCCTGGGCCACAGGAAGTGGGGGCACGGGAGGGAAGCCAAGGCAGCCCCTGGCTGGGTTGGAACGTTGCCGGCCACCACATTGGCCTCTGCACAATTGTATCCCCCTTCCCTTGCTCTGGTGTTTTGTGACCAAGGGAACGCCAAACTGGAGCTAGCAGTCAGCTGCCTTTATGATGTGGGGCAAGTCTGTTCCCCTCTGAGCCTCGGTGTGTTCTCTGTAAGAGAGCTGGATGTGCAGAAGTTGTCAAACACAAACACGAGCCTGGTGGAAGGAAGATGGGGCCTTCGGAACCACCCCTCCCACACTCCCTTGAAGAAGCCCCAGGAAGTGCGTTTGGAAGGTCTCCAAACCGATGCCTCTGAGGGCTGATCAGCCTTCCAGTCACCTCTTTGGTCCGATTGCGTCTGGGTTTTTTGTAGCATCTTAGCCATCCACAGCATGTCACTGATTCTCTGGATAAAAGAGGCGCCAAGTCATGCTAGCCTGTCTAGAATAATGGAAGTAGAGCGTACTGTTTGTTTTTGGAACTGGGAGCCAGAGTTAGGGCTGGGCTGAATTTTATGTCCACCTAAAATCGCCCAGCCCAGAAAATGAAGAACCTGGTTAGTGCTCGACTGATTTGGCTCCCTAAGAGCAGGACTCTGGTAGTCCCGGCCAGATGACTATGTGCCGGGTGATGTATTCTCAGTGGGGGAAATGAACGAACACTTTAGGCTCCACTAGTTCTGTGGCAGCAAGACCCCTGGGAGAGAGTTCTTAGGATTTTGTTTTGTTTCTGTTTGAAACAGGGTCTCACTAGGTTGCTCCGAGGCTCTCGCTAAGTAGCTGAGGCTGGCCTGGAACCTGCGATCCTCCTGTCTCAGCCTCCCAAGTACTGGGATTACAAGTATGTGCCACCACGCCCAGCTTCTTAGGGTTTGCCCAGGGTTGTTCCCACCTTTTGGCTTTTTTCTTTTACTCAAAATGGGGACTTCCTTGCTGTGCTCACCATAACCCAAAAGCCTCTGTGACCCCAAGGATGGGTCCCCCAAGGTAACATCCTGTGCCATGTCAACAGCATCAACTTGGTGACCCCCCACCCAGACAGGCTGGGGTCCTTTCCTGACTGATGAGCCTGGTGCTGATTCCCACTCCCCATCTTGCCTCCTCCGATCCATGCCTGCAGCCCCCCTTCTTCCTTAGCCCCCCAGAACTTTCTCCGTGTTCTGTGGACAGCATCCCTGGAGGGTCGCTGGCTGTGCATCTTTTCCCTCTGCAGGTCTGGGGAGCTGTCTGCCCCCCCTGGCTGGGGAGGGCTGGGAGAGAGGGGAGTTGTTTCCAAGGGGCATTGTTCCCATTTCTGGACAACACCCCAAACGCAGCCTCATGCATCCTGTGGGGTGCACCATGTGCCGCACATTTTCATTCTTCCCCCTTCTTAGATGTCAGAGTGTCTGAAGCCAGCTTTCATTTACCGGCCACTAGGAGGGCAGCGCTGGTGGCTGGGTCGCAATGGATGAAGTGTTTGAGAAGGAGAAGGCTTGTGCCCAGAGGCAGCCATGCGTGAGTGCTCAGTCCTGAGTGGTTTGGATTGAAATAGGACAGCGAAAGCAAAGCTCTGGGGCCTTTGTCCAATCTTCCCTTCAGTGGCCAGGCTCCACGCCAGGCACCAAACCCAGCCCCGATGGCACATGCTGCCTCCTCCCCGGGGGCCCTGACCATAGCCGAACGGTGCCCCCCAGGCACACAAGAGATGATAAGCCTCCCATTGAGGAGGTTTGCTATAAACAGGAAAATGCCGTGATCGAGAAGCCCCTTGATTGTAAAGAAGAAACAGGCCTGGCACAGAAGAGCCTTCGTCCTTTGGTCTCCTCAGCCAGCAGTGCACACATGCAGTCCCCCCCATCTAATGGGCTTTAAGGCCCATGGGGACCTTTGAGTCGACAGGTCCAGGCCCTGGAAGGATGAGAGACCGTGAAAGAAGTCACCCAGCTGTGTCCTTGGCTTGGTGCCTCCCGCACCACCACTGCCTCCCCCCCCCCCCGGGCTCAGGTGGGGACCTGTGCTTCCAGCCAGTGTGGAGTGGGCTGTCAGCAGGGTCGCCTTTGTCAGGCTTGGGGAGCTAACGTCTCTTTATCTCATAACCCACAGAGAAGAGGCCTCTTTTGGGGAAGAAATTAGGCACTGGAGTTGTGCTCAGAACTGAATTCAAAGATCAGTCCAAGCCTGGTATGGTAGCATGCACACTATGTAGCCCCAGTACTTGGGAGGCTAAGACAGGAGGATTACAGGTTCAAGGCCAGTTTCAGCAATTTAGTGAGACCTTGAGCAATTTAGTGAGACCCTGTTTCAAAATAAAAAATGAAATAGGACTGGGGATGTGGCTTGGAGGTAGAGCGCTACTGGGTTCAAATCCCCAGTACCAAAAAAAAAGCTCAAGTGGGGTGGTGCACACCTATAATCCCAGTCCTTGGGGGCGCGAGACAGGAAGATCTCAGGTTCCAGGCCAGCCTCAGCAACTTATTGATACCCTATTTCAAAATTAATAAGAGGGCTGGGGTGTAGCTGGAGGTAGAATGCCCCTGAGTACAGAAAGAGAGCAAGAATATCAAAGCCAGGTGTGATGGTGCACACCTGTAATCTCAATACTTGGGAGGCTGAGATAGGAGGGTTGGGAATGTATCTCAGAGGTAGAATGCCCCTCGGTTCAATCCCCAGTACCACACGCAAAAAAAAAAAAAAAAAAAAAAAAAAAATTCAAAGGATGGGTGGAGACATGCTTAGGAAAGTCTGGAATTGGGACTTCAGAGAGGGGGGAGGCCAGTCCAGTATGTGCTGTCCTGGAAGGCCTGCAGGCACTCAGTTGTCATTTCCCAAATAGGATTTATTTCAAGCATTTCCCAGGACCAGTGCTCTGCAGAACATATCTGTCTGGTCAATTGCTACACCACATGGTCCCTTTCCCATTCCCAGAAGGGCCTGGGCTACCTCATTCAATTTCTTCCTACTTTTTACAGCTTGGAACCAACTGCCTAGGCCTGGTGCATTCTTCTACAAGAAGTCAGAGGGCCTGCAGGGTTGGGGTGGGCCCACAGTGAGCAGGCGGTGCTCCAGGAGTCTGTCCCCAGAGCCTCAGCATCTTCCTTCTTCCACCCTAACAACTTACCTGTTCTACCAGCTCCATTCAAAATGTCACTCCAGAAGCCAAGCATGGTGGTGCACACTTGTAATCCCAGTACTTGGGAGGTGGAGACCGGAGGATCAGGGTTCGCTGCCAGCCTCAGCTACTTAGTGAGGCCTTCTGCGACTTAGCGAGACCCGGTTTCAAAATAAAGAATAAAAAATAGGGCTGGGGGTGTAGCTTGGAGGTAAAATGCCCCTGGGTTCAATCCCCAGTACCACACACAAAAAAGAAAAAACAAGCTGGGTGTGGTGGTACATGCTTGTAATCCCAGTACTTGGGAGGTGGAGACCAGAGGATCCGGGTTCGCGGCCAGCCTCAGCTCCTTAGTGAGGCCCTCCGCAACTTCACGAGACCTGGTTTCAAAATAAAGTATAAAAAATAGGGCTGGGGGTGTAGCTTGGAGGTAAAATGCCCCTGGGTTCAATCCCCAGTACCACACCAAAAAAAATAAATGTCACCCCAGGCCGGGCGTGGTGGCACATGCTTGTAATCCCAGTACTTGGGAGGCTGAGACCGGAGGATCCGGGTTCGCAGCCAGCCTCAGCTCCTTAGTGAGGCCCTCCGCAACTTAGTGAGACCTGTTTCAAAATAAAGAATAAAAAATAGGGCTAAGGGCGTAGCTTGGAGGGAGAATGGCCCTGGGTTCAATCCCCAGTACCACACACACACAAAAAAAATGTCACCCCAGGCCTGTCCAGTGGCACATGCCTGGAGTCCCAGTACATGGGAGGCTGAAACAGGAAGATCGCAGGTTTGAGACCAGCCTGAGCAACTTAGCGAGACTCTCACCAACCTAGTGAGACCATTTCAAAACAAAAAATAAAAAGAGCTAGAGGTATGTATAGCTTGGAGGTAGAATGCCCCTGTGTTCAATTTCCAGTAAAACACACACACAGTCGGGCGTGGTGGTGCACGCTTGTAATCCCAGTACTTTGGGAGGCAGAGACCGGAGGATCCAGGTTCGCAGCCAGCCTCAGCGCTCTCTCTCTCTCTTTCTCTCTCTCTCTTTCCCTGTCTCTTTCTCTCTCTCTCTCTCTCTCTACTTAGTAAGGCCCTCCGCAACTTTGTGAGACCCAGTTTCAAAATAAATATAAAAAAAATAGGGCTGGGGGTGTAGCGCGGAGGTAGAACACCCCTGGGTTCAATCCCCGGTACCGCAAACACACACACACACACACA
>PVJS01029969.1:0-24412 GCA_004027185.1 Glis glis
ATATATAGGCATGTGTGTACATACATATGTTTCAAAAGCATGCAATTGCTTCACTCCTTTTATTTGTTTACAAAGAAGCATTTGCTTATCAAATATTAATAATATGTCATGATCAATGGCCACCCTTCTTTAAATTTACAGGTTCTTTTTGATCTATGCCTATTTGGTCTCAGCATATGACTTTAGTTATGAAAAATGTCATCTCACCAATTATGAATGTATTTTGGTTAAGAGCTTTAATTTTCTAGGAAAACAGTAACTTTATTATCAATATGTTGTCAAAACATCTGACTCTTGCCTGGCTTGGTAGCCTGCTCCTGTAATCTCAGCTACTCGGGAGGCTGAGGCAGGAAGATAACAAATTAGAGACCAGCCTGGGCAACTTTGGGAGACACTGTCTTCAAATAAAAATAAAGAGGGCTGAAGATATAGCTCAGAGTAGAGCACTCCTGGGTTCAATCCTTCATACCACAAGAAAATAAGCACACAAAAAACATACGACTCTTCCTAATTGTCATTAAAGCCTAATCAAACCTCAGGTTCTAATCATGGACAAAAACTTGAAGCTTTCAAATTTTTATCAAAAATAGAAACTCATGTCAGCGAAAATTTAGGAGTGTCTAAGTCATATCATCTAACATTTCCTTAGACTAGTGATTTTCCAATTTTCTTTGTGAGGGTTGTGGTACTGGCTATTGAACCCAGGGGCACTCTAAGCTACACCCCCAGATCTATTTTATTTTTTATTTCAAAACAGGACTTCACTAAGTTAACTCCCACTGATCTGGAACCTGCAATCCTCCTGTCTCTGCCTCCCAAATACAGAGATTACAGGTGTGCTCCACCATGCCTAGCTTCTGTTTGTTTGTTTGTTTGTTTATTTGTTTGTTTTTATTGGAAATAGAAGCATTTCTTACATCTTACCCAGAATCCAAGTGACCTCTGCCCTTATTTCTTACTCTTTAATCAATCCCACGCCTTATCTCCCTGAAAGAAGTTTCTGACTGGCTTCCAAGTGTCTCCTGGAATCTGTGGATTACCATATGAAAATTGCTGCTCTGGACAGCTTAATATATCAAAAATGAGAATATAATTTAGAGTGCATTTGGATCAAATTTTTAAGTAACTATAATTAATGACCCATGAGAGAAATTCCTTGAAGGTCAAAGTGTCAGGAAAAATTAGGTTCTTCTGAATAGACAGAAGAACCTATTGCTCTAAAGACTCTGATGGTAACAGTCCCCCTCTGCCTTGGCTGTAAGGAGGCTTAGAACCATGAGTAGCTGAACAGGATGCCAAGGTGAGAATTCCTGCGGCTTAATGTGAACTCTGTTATGTTCCCATATATCTTTTTCCTTCATCCTCAATCATTTATTGTTTAAGAGTATTTTAAGCCGGGTGTGGTGGCGCACGCTTGTAATCCCAGTACTTTGGGAGGCGGAGACCGGAGGATCCAGGTTAGCGGCCAACCTCAGCTCTCTGTCTCTGTCTCTGTCTCTGTCTCTCTTTCTGCCAGTCTCTCTCTCTCTCTCTCTCTTTCTGCCAGTCTCTCTCTCTCTCTCTACTTAGTGAGGCCCTCCGCAACTTTGTGGGATCCGGTTTCAAAATAAAGTATAAAAAAATAGGGCCGGGGGTGTAGCGCGGAGGTAGAATAACCCTGGGTTCAATCCCCGGTACTGCAAAAAAAAAAAAAAAAGAGTATTTTAAATGTAATTAAAACATAATAAAGCTGATTCTTAATCTTTTAAAAATGCATATACACATAGGCACACACAGACACCTCAGAAAAAGTCAAGACTGTTTTATTTGCCATTATCTTTTTTGCCCACATTTATCTGAATATATTTTCTAGCATTCATTCATCTACCCATTCATTTATTCAGAAAAATTTGTGTAATCTACCTGGACATGCTCAGCTCTTTGAGAGTAAGTTGCAATAGAGAACCACACTCAACTCACAATCTCAGATTCAATGAAGCATTTACTACAACTGCTAAATATTACAGCACGCCATAGTTGACCCCAATCCAAGAGCCTTTCAACAGTTCTCTTTAATAAGTTTAAAAAGACTCAATGAATTAAAGTAAAAAATCGACATCTGTTTAACTCAAATAAGCAAATGATTTAAAATTGAGGCCAATATAATTTCAAATCAATAGAACGTATATGCATTCTTATTGGTCTCTTTTAATACACTGTGTGATTTCATTTTCTCTAATGCAGTTTATTAAAAACCATTCAATGAAATATATCTCAACCAAAATTAAGGTTGATGGAGTACTGCAGCTTGTTTTTAAAGAAATGGAAGTTTTCTCTCTCTCTCGCTAAGCCATTTATGTAGACATTGTCTGATTAGACTACTAATATCAATATCAATAAGCCAGAGCCATGGATTTGCCTGTCCAGTAATGCTATTACCATCATTAGAAATAATTATAAATCAATTATTAAACCATTGTCAACTGAATTTTAAATAAAAAGAACAAAACAGATAACTGATAAATGAAAATTTTATATACAAAACTTTTATGGAATTTTTTCTACAGTCTGTTCTCCTATTTTGTCATCAGTATTATCATTCACCATTTTGAACTTTCATATTAAGGAGGAAAATAAGAGTTTTTAGATTTCAAATTATATTTGATTGCATATAAGATTATGAATTAAATCATGAAGATTTTAAAGTTAACACCTTCTTTAAAGCAATTTTTCCTTTAGAAACATAATTATCAGTCCTATGGCATCTGGTATTTTCACATTAAAATCAAAAGGGAATGTACATTATTCTTAAGAAAGGGTCTTCTGTAAAATTACAGTCAATATAAATTTGAATTATTATTGCCTCTTAAGAATGTAAACAAGGAAGAAAAATATGTGGAAATAATTAGGGATATTTCTTTTGTTTCTCAAAAAGTGTTTTCATGTTTTGTCCTAATACAGAATTCTGCAAGCTGTGATTGTTTCCAAAGGTGTGAAATGGGGTCAAAGTTAGGAACCTCTATTGCTTAATAACACATGACTTAAACCTATTTGACTTTACATCAACTGATGCATTTATACATTTTTAAAGTTTTACCTTTTCTTATTTTTTTGCAGTACTGGGCATTGAACCTGGGCTTTGTGCATGCTGGGCAAACACTCAAGCACTGAGCTACATCCCAACGTCTCTTTTGTATATTTATAAAAGTTATGTTTGCCTTTTGTAGGGCAATTTGAATGGTTTGCCAAGCTCTCTAGCCTCATCTATAAGCCCTAGTATGGAAAGCTTGTCAATTCATACCAATGTCAATTAAGATTTAAAGTACTGGTATGAATTACAATACATAAAAATCAAAGCATAGAACTGTGTAGTATTGATTCATAATAGAAAAGTAACAGAAGGAGAGATTAATGTCTACTAGAGAATTTAGCATATAAAAACTGATTAACATAGTACTTTACATATAAAGAAATACATCGAGAATTTTCCTGGGTTGTTACATTTAGCCTTTTCCTTTTCAAAAGTGGTGATCATAAATATCAATCTCAATATCATGTATGGGGAAGGGGAGGGAGTGGGGAGGGAGCCTGGGAGAAGCTCACCAAGTGCTGTGTACATGTATGTCACTATCATTCTGAACTACATTATGATGTGAAACTACAACGCACCAATAAAAGTATACAAAGAAGATATACTGGAAAAAGTAGCAGTCATAAATATAATGGACAAAGCATAAACAAAATTTATACCTTACTTAGAAATGAACAATATCTATTAGATTATAGAATAAGGATCTGAATAAAAAATGATACTTAACTAAGGTAATGATTAACTAACAAAATACAGTTTAATGGAACATTAATGGCTGCTATCATTAATTGATCTATTAACAATATTCTAGGCCTGATGCTAAGCATTTTAAATATATTATCCCATTTAATCTTTACAAAAATCTTGTAGAGTAGTTATTAATATCCACCCTTAACAAAGGAGAAAAATGCTCAGAATTTTCAACAAGTTGGCCCAGTTCAGTCAGCTACAAAGCCAGAATTTAAAGCCAGATCTCACCACAAAGTCACTATTTTACACTGTGTGTTACATTGCCTCTCATATAAGTTACAGAAATCTCTTAATTCAGAAAAGGAAAGAAAAAACAGATACATTTAAATAAGACAGATATTTTAGTCCAAATGGATCAATATAAATACACTCTATTTTCCAACATCACTTAAAGCATCTTATGCTTCAAATAAAAAAATACAATGCTCAGAATAAAAACTTTAGCATTTTTAAATGAATGACCTCAATACATACTACCCAGAGTTCTATATTGAATTCTGCGAGTTGAATTCAGAGGAGCACTAACAAATAGGAAAGCTGCCAGAAAGCAAATGTAATACACATATAATAATTATTATTAATTATTCTAACCACCTTAAATTTAACATATACTCTGTGCCTGGTGCTATTTTTGTACTTCATAAATTTCCTCACTACTTTTTCACAATAATCCAGAAACCTGCGTGTATTTTTTTGTTTTGTTTTACAATAAATAAAACTAGTGTGCAGAAAGATTAATCCTCTTGATTGTGTGTGTATGTATAATATTTAGCTAATGTATATTAGCATGGGTGTGTGTGTGTGTGTGTGTGTGTGTGTGTGTGTGTGTGTATGTGTATTTAGCTAATGTTTATTAGCATGGGAACAAGGACTGGGTTTATCTAACAATATAGCCAGGACACTTCCCTTCCTATTGCCTTGCAGCAATGAACTGAGGAAGTTCAGTACTAACGAAAACATGAATTAGAAGGATTAGGCTTATATTGCAAAATTCCAAAGGAAAAAGCTAGAAGCAAGTAAATAAAGGTTGAAGCTCCATTTTCCCCACAATAAGGATTTTCTACTGACCAGGACAGTTGGAATAAATAATTTCAAGTCAGGTCAAACGATGACCTGTCACTTGATGCAACCTTTTCCATGTGTTCCCGGTTCTGGCTGAAGTTTTTACTTGTGCTTCTCGGGGCCTTGGGTGCTCTGTCCTTGCATCTTCTGAGAAGTCAGGAGTTGAGCTGAGTCTTAGTCATAAGGTGCTTCTTCTGGAAAAGTAGCCCTGATTCCACTGCTACATTGTCATTGCTTATCTGTTGTAAACTTGTTGATTGTCTTTCTCTCCATCAGAAAGATCTCAAGAGAAGAAAAAGGAGAACTCTGTAAGGCACCGTGAGTAGGTACACACACAGTGAATATTTGCTTGATATTGAATAAATGTTGATGATGCACTTCATGCCTTAGATGATATGTGATTAGATTAAGTTCTGATTCACTCTCAGAATCTGTGACTCTTCTTTTAGTCTAATATAAATAAAGGGTAGCAAATAGGAGACAGTTTGTAGGACTGTAGGGTGTACTCAAAACAGTTTAAAATGTTACAATAGTCACACCTACTTGTTGGAGAGAATATATGTACAAAAAATATACAAATATATTGTGGAGAGCATTAAAAAACATGATAGCATTGTGCAAAATAGAAAGAAGGTCTTAAAGCTTCTATCTTGCAGAATTTGTAGGAAAATGGATGGAGCTTGTGAACATTATGCTAAGTGAGATCAGCCAGTCTCAGAAATTCAAGTGTCAAGGATCCTATATTTTCTCTCATATATGGAAGCTAGAGAGAAAATAGGAAACAAAAGGGACTTCAGATAAAAGATAAGAGAGATGAGTTAGAATAGAAGGGGGTTGGGGGAGGGAGGAGGAGACGGGAAAAGGAGGCTTGATGAAGGAAACAGTTCAAATATTTCTATCCATATATGAAGGTATCACTACAAATCTCACTGACATGTACAGGGAGAAAGGGGGGAATGGATTCAAGAGATGTGTGCATACTTGAATGTATTACTTTGGATCTCACTATGATGTATAATTACAAGACACCAACAAAATTATATAAAAAAGAAGGAAGATGTTCAAATAGTTTGTTTATTGAATTCAATATAAAGTTCAAAATCCAAACACTGCTCCATGCATGACAGTAAATATAGATGACCTGGGAAATAAGATACTATTTTTAGTGCATATCTGCAACAGAAATAAAAGTATACCTTAGCATCATAATAATGCAGGACTTTTCACATGCTAGGCAAGTTCTCTACTATTGAGCTATACCCTGGCTCACAAATAACATTTTCTTAATCCCTCTGATATGTTTGGGATAGGATAGAGTGTTACACATATATTATAAAAATATACCTATGATATAGAATTTCAGACTGAATAGTAATTTTCCTAAAATTTTATAGGTTAAAAAAAGCACTTCTAGGTTAAAAAAAGTGAAACATAAAGCACTTCAGTAACTTCCCAGAAGAAACACAGTTTACGAGTGATGAAGGTGTGCTTAAAATTTAGGTCAGACTGGCCCCACAGTTTCATTCTTAAATGGTAAACATTCCATTATAAAATCTTATAAAAATGTCATAAAGCAAAAGGGAAGCTATCCAATGTCTCCCAGAATAGAAACATAGATCTAGATATTGTTCTAATTTTTTCCCACAATGTCAGAGTTATACATGAGAAGTCACTTTTGAGGTCAATTTAAACTAGATATTTCTTTTTTAGGTTCTAATAAACACTTCAGGAAATCATTATAAAGACAAGAGAGCAAATCGCACTGCTTTGTGGTGACCAAGTGATGCATCTCATGGTAACTTATTTTCCTCTCATCAAAAGTCCTGCGATGTTTGAGAGGCTGCTCTCTAGAAGAGGCAGCATCTTATATATACCCTGAGATCTCATGGGATAGAACTAGCATCAATAGATAGATGCTACGGGGAAAGTGACTCTGACTTAATATGAGGAAGAAATTTCTGTCAAGTTGGAAAATAAGCTACCTTGAGAGTTGTGCCTGCCACATTAATGAAGAAGCACTTCTAGAGACAGAGAAACCACTATAAAAGTTATAGAAAAGCATTCTGAAAGCTCCTTCCATGAAGGTGCAAGCTTACAGGGGGGTATTGTTTCCATTGCAATTACTTAGTTCTGCTTTGTAGTGAAAAGCATCCATAGAGAATAGGAGAGTGAATGGGTGTGGCTGTGTTTTAATTAAACTTTATTTACACAAACAGGCTACTGTCCATATTTGGCCTTTGGCATGAAGTCTGTGTTACAAGATATGTTAACACAGACTGCTTATCAGGGTACGCTCACCATTGTTATGAAATCTCCACATTTCAGCGATTTAATATAGAGATTTGCAAACTAGGACACAAAGGCCTGTTTTCCATGGCCTATTTCTGCATGACTCTAAAGCAAAGAATGGTTTTGGTTTTGCTTGTTTGTTTTACATTTTTAAAGGAAAAGAAGAAGGGAATGGAAATGAAAGAAGATAAGGGGGAAAAACAGAGACAATGTCCGACAAAGCTCAAAAATATTTATGAAGTGGACTTTTCATAGAAAAAGTGTGCTGACCTAAACAGATGTGCCCTATTAGATAGCTTTCTTCTAAACAGATTTAAAGATTCAGGTACTTTACCTTTGGTAATTTTGAAATCTTCTATATGGGACCAACAAGTGTACTGTGGTTTGGGGATGAAGCCTGAGGAAGACGCAGAGAATACATAATTTTATTCAAGAAGTAATACTACTTATTTTATGTTCATATTTCATTAGACAGAATTAATCACATTTTTCTGCTTCAATTTTTAAAAAAAGACTTGGAAAGGGCACTTGGCTGAATAGCTCTTCCCCAATACCTATTTTCATTATGGATGAAGAGCAAAGAACACAAATCTTTCACCAAAGATCAGTTGTTTCCACCGTGAGGAAGAAATATGCACATAATTTTGAGGAATGGAATATGTACCTCATAGACATTTTAATTACAAGACATGATATTTCTGTTTCTACAATCCCCAAAGTTGTATGCATACAATGTCTATGGGCTGAACATAGACTGATTCTCCCTAACACTCTCACATAGCTTCTTCTTTTTCTTTTTTTTTTAATTGGTGCATTGTAATCATACATCTTGATGGGTTTCAGGGTGGTAGAAGTATACATACACACATCGGTCAATTAGCCCTCCCCCAATTCCCACCCTATTCCCTCCCCCTTCCCTCCTTCTCATGCTCAGCATAGTAGTTGACTTTGATATATTTGTTTATGTACATCCTGAACATTATTAAGACAACAAATGCAATAACAGCTACACTATATAATTCTACATGATTTACTGAAGTTGTTTTAAAGAAATGGGATCAGTCAATACTATAAGTAACCGATAGTGAATCTGCACTGTACAGTGGACATACTGTTGAATGGCACTATTCCATGTAAGCTGAATCCTTTGAAACAAAGGAAAAATGAGGACAAATCAAGGTAAATCAAAGTAGTCACAAGAAAGGTATTGCTGTATTTCTTAATTGCTTTCATGTGTATGGAGAACTGTTAAATTTCAGGTATGTACTTGAAAAGATGTTATTACCCTTAGCTGGGTGCATGCCTGTAATCCCAGTACTTGGGAGGCTGAGACAAAAGGATTGTTAGTTTAAGAACAGTCTCAGAAATGTAATGAGTCCTTGTATCAAAAATTTTAAAAAGTGTTGAGTGTGTAGCTCAGAGGTAGATTCCCCCTGGGTTTAATTCCTAGTACAAAAAAAAGTGTTATTATTAAATTTGGAAAATAAAATACTTTATCAAAGGAATTCCTAGAAAAGTGTGTGTGTGTGTGTGTGTGTGTGTGTGTGTGTGCATGCTGGAGATTTGTACATGCAAAACACCTGTACTTTACCACTGAGCAATATCTCCAGTCCTGGAAAGTCTTTCTTAAGCCTGGTTTCCTTCGCTTTTTCATATATCATATCATGAAAAGCCCCAGAGGTAGTCACCAGGCAGAAAGACACATTCTCTTTGTTAACCATTTTGTTATAATGATATAAGTGCTGGTTTGAATGTTGAATTAGAGGGTTTATTTGTTAGAATGAATAGTTAAGCAGCTGAAAACATCTGGAGTCATCAAATCAGAACTTTAATTTCATTCAACTGTACAGAAGGAAAATTACTGTCTATTTTCTTAGTGAAATCTTGCCACAATTGAGGTACTCTCTGGCAAAAATGTCACTGCTCTACATGCTGGGACACTTTGATGGAAACACTGCCTTTCTCCTCATGGAAAAGGATTATCTATTCTTTTGAGGACATACCGACAGCTAAAGATATTCCCTTTTCCTACATTCGTGTGTGCTGACCTTCTCTGGACCAAGTGGTTATGTCCTCTGGCTAAAGACATGGTTCTCCCTCTTCCAGATGGTGGAAGAGGGCAACACACTGATTTATGCTGCTGTTTTCATTAGGTTACATTAGAACAATTAAAAATAAGATAATCTAAGTTCAGTACCAGGTTTGTAACTATTTCTGTAATACCCAATAACCCTGTGATATGGTCCATTCTACCCCAATAATGCACCCCTCAGCCATCTCATGCACCTTCTCTTCCAGGAACAGAATTTACTCCATCTCCCAGGAAGAATGAAAAATCCTCATTAGTCAAAAGAAAAAAAAACAGACTGTTCAATTTTATGCATAAAGTTAGACATTAGGAGGCTAGATATCTAAGTTAGAGTGAACTCAGCTCTTTTCTCCACACTGGAGAAGTATTTGTAATTTTACTGTTTTTGTTCACTCCTATGTCTTGACTGATACAACAAGAAATCACATTTGTACTTTACACAAACCTTCTGTGATGTCTGTACTGCTTTGTCCACTTGTGAGAAAGCCAAGTTCACATCTTGTGACTAATAACAGAATTTCTTCTAGTGCAGACCCAGTAGGGAGTTCAGCATAATAACAGGCTTTAAATTCCTATGCATAAACCACAGAAACTATATAAGCAAAATTACCCAGAAGAATCTTTGCATCAAAAATATTTTGGAACTGAAAGACACATGCTTAGCAGATACCATTTGTACCACATCCACATTCTCTGGCTTCCGGGGCAGATAGTTTCCTCACATGCCAGTGGTTTCTTCCAACTCTGCCTGGGAGCTCTCTGGCCATGGTCATGAACACCGAGAGGGAAAGAAATGCCAAGAAATGAACATAGACCTAACAGACCATCAAGATTTCCTGTATTTTGCCTTCTTATATAGTAGCTCAGGGTCCTCAGCGTGATTCTTTCAAGATATCAGGGCAAAACAGCAAAGCTTCTTATATTTAGCCCAAGTAATTACACAGCCTCATTCCTACATACATTTCTACTCCACCCTGTTGGTTAAAGCAGTCATAATCCAGATTACATTAAAGCCCTTATAAAACCAGTGAGTATATAGACCTCATTTCTCAAGAAAAGTGTCAAAGAATTTGTGCTTGTTGTTTATTCCACCACTCCATATTTTCTTGGATCACATCAAATGGAATTCTTGAGTCTATACCCTTCACTCAAGGACTATTTTTTGGAGTAGACACACAAAGACAATCTGACTTCTGTTAATTCCCTTTTGAGAAAAAAAGTATTTCTGGGCAAAAATAGCTAAACTAATTCTCATGCTAAGCTATTGCTTGATGATCAGTTACTTAGAAACACAACATAGGCTATATATTCTTTATTTATGGGATCATTTCTGTCCCTCCAATAATTTCCCCAGTTTTCTAAAAAAAGTAAGGCTGGAAATTTTTCCATTTTTTAGTTTAGTTTTGCACAGATAAAATTATAATGTTCCAGGTCCATTCCATTTTCCTGCAAATGAAATAATTTTATTCTTTATTGCTGAGTAGAATTCCATTGTGTGTATATCCCATAATTTTGTAATTTATTAATCTGTTGATAAACATCTAGGTTGGTTACATAATTTGGCTATTGTGAATTGTGCTGTTATAACATGAATATGCAGGTATCATTATCATACATTATAATATGTTGAGATTAGGCAGTCACAGAAAGTGAAAGGTCATATGCTTTCTCTGATATATGGGAACAAGGGAGTAATCTGAATACAAGAGGAACTTTAGATAATGGAGGAGAAACCACAGTGGAGAGAGGGAGGTGGTCTAGGGGAAGGTGGTGGGGGTGGAGAGAGAGAATTAATAAAGGAAACACTTCCATTAAGGTTGCGTACATATGTGAGAATACCAATGCCAATCTCAGTACCATGAACGAGGAAAGGGACGGAGTGGGGAGAGAGCTGGGGGAAGCTCACCAAGTACTGTGTGCATGTATGTCCCTATCACTGTGAACTACATCATGATGTGAGATTATAATGCATCAATAAATGTATATTAAAGAACACAATGATCCCATTGGCTGGTGGTGGAAATGAGTGAGACTCCCCTAGCAACTAGTAGCTATCAAAGAATCTTGATTTCCTTATTTGTTGGAGTAGCCAAAGTATGACAATATCTACTTCAGACATATTATAAACAATATTACAAGTATACATTTTGGAATGATATTATCTGCCCATTAGATATTTGTTGAATAAGATCTATAAATAAACCCTGAGCATGCAAAGGATAATTTTATTAAATGTGTCCATAAAAGGGTTTTGGGAAAATTAGAAACAAGCTCTGAAACTAATAAATGCACTGCTAAGGTAAAAAGCAAGCAAAAGTACCATGTGAAAGCCTAATATATTTGTATCATGGGCAAAAATTTCCCTGATTTGTAGGGAAGTTATAAATCTAATGTGTACCAATACTTCTACATCCTTGACCTGTGTAGTTCAGATGCAGGGCAGTGTTGCAGTTAAAATAACACAGCCATGGAAAGAGAAAAAATTCCAGATAATTCAAGTCCTTTGCTTGACTTGTACTTCTTGAAACACCATGAAGGTGACAAATAGTCCAGAGCCATGGTTTTTAAAGTTCTTTTTATTTTTCTCTGTCTCTGACAGGCCTCCCATATCCCAAAACCTTCCTCATCTCTCATTTCAAAAGCTTCTCCTTAAAATATCTTCATCTACAATCCCTAGCCTGACTGACTTCAACTCATATATTTCCTTTTTATTTTAGCCTTGCTTTTTGATTTTTGGATATTGAGTAAGTCTCTTTTGCAAGGGCTGGCAAATATAAGGTGGATAACACCCAATGGATATAAGCTCACATGTGATAGCGCTCATTCAACTATTGTGTTTATCACAGATTATACATTCTATCACTTAATTGTTCATCTTCACAAGATCGAACATTCCTAAGCCCTTTCACCATTTTCTTTTTGATAAAGCATAGGAAAAGAGGAAAGTTGGAAAAGATTCAGGGTACTATTCAAGTATCTGACATCCTTCATCCCTATCCAGCTACAACTTGGGAAGATGGAATAGGGGATGGTCACATAGAGACAAAGGTCACAGAAGACAAGTCTATACTGGATATTTAGTCAGCTTCTCACACTTGAAGCCAAATCAGGAGGTTCAGATTCGATTCTCTGCATCTCCTACTATGTCAATTTAGAAAGTTAATAAAGTGTGGGTTTGATTTCTGCAGGAAAAGGTCATCCTGTTTTATTGTGGAGAATCATGAATGAACAACAACAGGGAAAGTACCAAAAGGACAAGCCTCCAGCACTGTAAACCTAATGTTGATTGCTCCGGGATCCAGTCCATGTGTTCGGTGGGAGTGGGGGGGAGAGGGAGGTTGTTGCACAGGCAAAGCTCCTTAATTGGAGGTGGAGGTAGAGAAGGAATTATTTAGGAACTTGAACATGTTAACCCATCTCACTTTCTCTCATGCTTTGCTGGCAGTTCATGGCAAAAGATACTGCACATTTAAATGGATTACTCATAATCTTACTGCATTTTCTTTTTTCATGAAATATATGAAACTTGGTTTGGATTTTATGGAAGTCTGGCTGAATCCACTACAAGAATGTATTGCACAACCCTCTGGAATTGAGAAATCATGGCTTTTGAAAATTAAATACATTAGTGGGGTACATCCAGAGTATGAAGTTAAAAAACTAAAAAAAAAATCACTGACTATGAACCTGTGATCCCCTCTCTCAGCCTCCCAAATACTGAGATTACAGGTGTGTGCCACCACACCTGGCTCTTATAAGCTTTTAAAACTTATAAGCCTTTAAAACTAATTTTGGTTAAAATATACTCCTTTTTTGTATATTTGCTTTGTAACACTCTATGACCATGAGAATATATCACCAGCACTCTCTCTTAGGAAGACCTTTGAGCCTTAAAAACTTCATGATAGATTCATGTCTGTACATTATTGATAGCATTTAATTTCATCCTTATCCAAAAACCAATCCACTCCCCACTCTGAGATGCAAACACACACACACACACACACACACACACACACACACACACACACACATGGACATACAGGGAAGGGAAAGATCCTGAAGAAAATCAGCCATCAGATACTTTCTCATCAAAAGAAAGTGCCAAACCTTTTTTGTGTGCACATAACACTATTATAACTATAGTTATAACTATAATTACATGAGATATAAAAGATGAACTGGCAAATGGCTGCCACTTTTTCACGTAAGTGACCGGTGCAAATTCTGACCCTGGGTTCCCATGACTGTTTCTATTCAAAGGACTTCATCTGTCAGGAATCTGCCTTTTGGCTTCCTAAGTTCCCCTTTTGCATCTCAGTTTTGTTGAACAGGTGTTTGTAATCTCCTTTTCAAGGTCTCTGGCTGACAGTTTATTATAGAATTTATCCTGTCGCAGTAAAGGACAGAATGCCCCTTAGAGCTTAATGTTCACATTAAAACATGTCATGTGTGAGGCAGGAAAAGCCAGAATTAGAGGAAAACTTTTAGTCTTGAATTAATATACTAGTAAATAAAAAGTGCTGAGAATCAATTATATAGGTGTCTTCAATAAATTAGAAAGGAACACCAAATGAAATTAAAAATAAGTAGTGCAAAATAAATAATGCAGATAAAGGAAGAAATTAATGAAATGTGACACAACACACAGTCGGAATTTTTTTAAGTCTGTTCTTCAAAGTCATTCATAAAATGAATTAATACCTAGCAAAACAGATCAAGGAAACAAGAAAGAAGGCACAAATTTGTTAAAATTACAAGAGAATATATAAGAGTTCAAAAATTAAAAATGAGATAGAAGACATTGTACATCAAAATGCAAATATGCATGAAAACTTAGACAAAACTGATATATTTTTAGAAATACAACACTTACCAAAATTGATACAAATAAAGAAAAGAATTGAATGTTCTATATCAACTAAGTGTACTGAAACTATTATTAAGATTTTCTACAACAAAACTCTCCAGACAGA
This sequence comes from Glis glis, assembly GCA_004027185.1. Lineage (NCBI taxonomy): Eukaryota > Metazoa > Chordata > Mammalia > Rodentia > Gliridae > Glis > Glis glis. Next base: position 14,237 of record PVJS01029969.1, read on the forward strand.
ACACAATGATTTCATTTATTAATTCCTGTAAACAAATAAGAAGAAAATTCCACTATAAATTAATGTGTCCAGATGAATAAAAAAGGTAGGAAAACTTTTAAACTCACCAGCTTGTTTCAAACTCACCAGCAAGAAAATCTCAATATCAAAATTTGATGAAAATATTAACAAAAAAAGAATATTATAGTCTAGTATTTTTCATGAACATAGATTAGAATTAATAAATCATGGCCGGGCATGGTGGCACACAATTGTAATCCCAGTACTTGGGAGGATAGCAGATTTGAGGACAAGCCTCAGCAATGTAGTGAGACTCAGCAACCTAGAAAGACCCTGTTTCAAAACAAAAAATAAAAATGGGCTCAGGGGTAGAGTGTCCCTGGTTTAATCCTCAGTACCACAAAAAAATCAACAAATCATTAGCAAATCAAATCCAGCAATATATAAAATAGGTAATATATAACAAACAATTGTGTTTAACCCCAAAATATGTTTGTTTTTAAATTTTAAAACCAGTCTATCTCATCACATACATTGGTTTTTAAATATTGACAATAACAAAGTGTGAAGAAGTTAGTGATATAAAAATATTCCACAGGTCTGTATGTCCAAACTGCAGGTACAGTGCCGCTCAGTTGGGCCAACTGCTTAGAATCTCACAAAGCGGAAATCAAGATGCTGAGCTGTGCTCCTTTCTGGAACCTCTGAAGATCAATCCTCTTCTAAGATCATTCAAGTTCTTGGCTGGAGTCAGTTCCTCCTGGGTGTAGGACTTAGGTCCCTGGTTCCTTGCTGACTGTCAGCCAGGAGCTGGTCCTGGTAGCTGCCTGTATGCCCCCTCATGCTTTCCAGTGGTCTCCCTCCAGCAATAGCAGGATTGATCTTTCAGTCTTCTCTTGCTTTCTGATCTATCTCCCTTGCATTCAGCAAGAGAATGCTCTCTGTTTTTTCGAGGCTCATGTGATAATCCAGAATAATCCATAAATCTACAAGCTTGATTATATCTGCAAAGTTCCTTTTGACAAGTAATATCACATAGTCATAGTTTCTGGATGGACCATTACTCTGCCTTACAAGACATCAGCAGAATAGGGGAGGAAAATACTATACCAGAGGTTCTAGATAGCAATGAGGCAACAAAAAGACATATGTTATGAGATATGAAAAGAGAGGCATGTGTGTTATTTGCCGTAGTAATGATTGTTTGCTTAGAAAATCCAAAAGCATCTAAAGCCAAACTAAGAATTAGAAAATTAACTTAAAAGTCACTAGATAAAAGACCAATATATAAAAGTCAACTGTATTATCATGATCTAGGAACAATTAGAAGAAGAAATCTGAAGAAATTGTATAATTAATGTATTGAGAAAATCCTCAAATATCTAAAATAAATATAATAAAAGAAAGGCAAGACCTATACAAAGAAACTTACCAGATATTGTGAAGAGATATTTCAGAAAATTTAAGTAAAAATAGGTAAATTCTATTTCCTCAGTTCAGAAAAAATTAATATTCTAAAGATGTTCAAAGGCTAAATTATAGAATCAGGGCAACCTTAGACAAAGATTTAGAAAATTAACAATATGAATCTAATATTTACATGGAACTGGATAAGTCCAATGATGACATAATATTAGAGAACAAACATTGCCTGTGCTATGGCCTGAACGTCTATGTCCTCCCAAAATTCACATGGTGAAATGCTACCGCCAAGGTGATAGTCTTAGGACTTGGGAACTCGAAGGTGAATGGGATTAATGCTCAGAGAGCTACCTCATCCTTCTACCATCCGAGGACACCATAGAGCAATGTCCCTTACCAGACACTGAATCTGTTGACACCTTGATTTTAGACTCACTAGCCTTCAGAACTGTAAGAAAGAGAAGTTTGGTGTTTATAAACTACTCAGTCTATGATATTTTGTTTTTAACAGTCTGGGTAAACTAAGACACATAAGAAGGCTTATAAAACTACAAATAGTTAAGACCATGGTGGTGACAATAAGATACACATACAAAACAATGGAACAGAAATGAATACACACAATGGCATTTTACTCAGCCATGAAGAAGAACAAAATTATCTCATTTGCAGGAAAATGGATGGAACTAGATAATATTATACTAAGCAAGATCAGACAGTTTCAGACAGTCAAGGGTCAACTATGGAAGCTAGAGAGAAAAATAGGAAGCAAAAGGGACTTCAGATAAATGAGGAAAGATACTAGTAAAACAGTAGAAGGGAACTGAGGAAGGGAGATGGGGAGGAGAAAGAGAACATTGATGAAGGAAACAGTTCAAACAGTCCTATGTACACATGTGAAGTTATTAGTACCAATTTCAATATTATGAGCTGGGAGGGGGAGGAAGCGAGTTGGGACCCTGAGGAAAACACATCAAGTGCTGTGTGCATGTATGCTTCTATCACACTAAACCTCAATATCATATATAATTGCAATGTACCAATAAGAGCATATTTTTGAAAAAGAAATGAAGACAAAGCAGACCCACACATATGTAGACCATTGCTGAACACAGGTGATACTGCAGGATGGGGTGGGGGAGATGATGGTCTTTTTCATACATGTTTCTGAATGAATTTGATATCTATATAGAAAATGGAAATAAGTGTTTGAATGTGCAAGACCTTTAAGTCTCTAAAGAAATTGACAGGGAGAAGTCACCTATGTCAACAATATGCTTTTATTTTTTTCAATTCCTTTGGTATGTGCTTTGATTTCAAATGTACATTAGCTGGCAGGTATAACCAAATATTTCATCACCGTGTAACAAAAGTCACTAGCTTTTGAATCGATAATATCCAGTTCTTAATAGTCCCTTCTCCATTTTCTCCCTTTGTTAATTGCATCTTATAAATTCAATTCCCTGAGCACATTTGTTCAAATTATGAAGTTTAATTGAATTAATAAAGTCCCTCCCTTCACAACCAAATAAACAAACAATGAAAAACTCAGTGGCTTAAATTATGTATTTTTGTATCACATGCAATTCATTACTGTATAGGTTACTTGTAGAAACAGAATCAACTGTTTGACTTAAAGCAGGAAAAAATTAATCAAGAAATATTCTACCATCCATGGAATAACTGGGTAGGCAGAAGGGGTGACATAGGCAGCAAGTCTGGGAAAAGCTCTGCCTCAATCTGTTTGTACTACTATAACAGAATACCACAGACTGGATAATTTATGAACAATAGAGTTTCATCTCTCACTGGGTTTTGAGGATAGAAAATCTAAGATCATGCCATCAGCATGTTTGGTGTCTGGTGAAGGATTTTTCTGCTTCCAAGAGGATGCTTTATTGCTGCTTTCTCCAAAGTGACAAATGCTATGTCCTTACACAGCAGAAGGGACAAAACAGGGTCAAATCACTGCCAAAACCTTAATCCCATACATGAAGGATGGGGTTCTAATCCTATCTGTGAGGACTGGGGCCTCATGATTTAATCACCGTTGAAAGGCCCCACCTACTAATACTATCTTACTGGTGATTAAATTTCAACATACACACTTTGAGGTAAACATTCAGATCATAACCAATCCCCAGATTGCTACTGTAGAACTGGTATGCTAAAGGAGACCCATACTAGCCCATTCTTTAATCAACATCTTGTGATCAGGGAGCGGCACATCAAAAAGCTACTGGCCCCACTTCCAGTCCTAGAAGAACAAATGCCCCCTGGTGACTTGCTTTCCAGAATTTCTGGTCTAATTTTTTTTTCTTTAAGCAGAGCTTATTATTCTCATTCTATTAAAGGTAAGCAGACTAGTTATTAAAACAACAACAAAAACTAACAACAATAAAAATTTAAAAAATTTGCCCCAGTTCACAAATCTAATTATGTAAATGTAAAGGGCCAAAGCAGTGTGGGTTAGGTAATGAAATTCTTTTTACATGTCGTTGATTCTTTCAAAACTGGTATCAGTGTAGCTTAAGATTTTTATTTTCAAGTTTTAATGGTTTACTGCAGGGCTGACTAAAACAAATTCGGCATGTATGAAAAAGTTGTGTTAGTTTTAAAGGATGGGTAACATCAGCAAGAAACAATGACTGACATAATGCCTAGATAACTCAAAGGGAAAATACAAACAAACCCCCAAATGCTAATGTTGATGTATGCAGTCAGCCAGAATGTGAATGCAATATTGCAGAAAGTTCTGGCTTCATTTAATTGATATGTGCTTTTGGCAAAGTAAGTGAAGACTTGGCCCAAGGTAATAGCTCAGACATCTGTACTGAGACCGCTGGGCAAGTATTTTCTGTCATCTATATTAAGTATCAGAAACTTGGTATATCCAAGTATTCTTGTCAGTCATGCAATTTAAAACATGACAGAAATAACCTTAAACAAATAGAACAATAATGTAATACATCTGAAAATCATGGGCAAAAATATAATTCTGAACACCAATTACTTTTCTTCCTTCATAGACTAAGCAAAACAAATAGTTATACTTTTCTTCATACAAAAAAGATGGGAGATCATCTAGACTTAAAATATAGGTACAAAAATAAATAGCAAATGCCATAGAATGAAAATATGTGATTAATAAAGACCTTGATTAATAAGGCTGAAGACAGCTGAGAAACTAAATAATGTGAAAATCTACTGAAGACCTTGAAATTTTGTTGAAATTCACCCAAGAATTTACAGAACTTAATCAAAGCTTCTTTTGTTGAAAAGCAGATTTACATTTCAAATGAAAGCATTTGGAACACCTGAAATCACAAGGCGAGAGGAAGAAGGAAACAGAAGGTCACCCCATATATTTCTTATCATCAGTATAGAGTTCTCTGCCTCCCTTCTTGCTCAGCTAAATCACAAAGACAGGTATTTGGCTCAGAAAACTTTGTCATAGTTTAGGTAGTAAAAAAAATGACACAAAGTACAAATAACCCACATCCTTGGGGAAAAAATGATGAGAAAATTAACATAAGTAGAACTAATAGGTCAGTTGAATCAGTAATTGATGTAAGTTAGAGACTTCTACAAATTCATAGCTGTAACTTAATGGAAGTAACTATAAATGATTAAATAATTGAGATATTAATTAGCTACCTTGCTTTTTAGCATACTATTCATTTTGTATGGCATGTGAGGTAAGCAGAAATATAATTTTAATTCATGAATACTATTGAAAATCTTTTGTTTACTTATGCTTATTAGGTATTTGTTGATTTGTTGATTTATTTGGAGGCAGGGTCTCACTCTGTCGCCCAGGCTGGCCTTGAACTATTGAGTTACCTGCCTCAGCCTACTGGGTAGCTGAGATTACAGGAATAAATTTTATTTATATTAAATTATGTACAAGACACTCTGAAAAATGATTTTCATATATAATTCTTCTTTATCTAGCTTTGAAATGTTGGATATTCTCATAACTTGGCAAAAGACCCTTTTATTTTCTCATTTAAAAAATCAATTAATAAAAATTTAATATATTTAATAATATGGTATAATGGTATTTTCATATATGTATGCACTATGGAATAATTAATCAGCATTCTCACAGCTATAATATAAAGAACTGACCATACAACTTAGAGGAAGGAAGACTTATTTGCTCACAGCTTTTGTAGATTTCGGGGTTCAGCCCATGTGAGAGGACCATGGATCTTAGGGCATGGTGGTAGGAAGTGGAGGGAGGGAGAACACAAGGCTTTGCTCCTCACATCATGGAGGCTGGAAGCAAGAGAGAGAGTGAGGGGAATAGGAATCATATATAATCTCCAAGGCCCCAGCCCCAGGGACCCATCTTCTCCAGGAACACCTTATTGACCTGGGCCATCACCCAGATAAATCCGTTGTAATGGATTTATTACAACCAAGCCTCACTTCCAACATTGCCACCCTGTTTTCATGAGGGGTAGGGGGGCATTCTTTTTCCAAAGCATTATGCTCCACCTCTGCCCCCCTAGATCTCAAAGTCACCTCATAATGCAAAATGCATTTAGTCCATCTCCAAGAGTTCCCAAAGTCTTAACAGTTCCAGCATTGCTGAAGAGTCCCAAAGTCCAAAGTCTCCTCTGAAACTCAAGGTCAACCCTTGTGAGTTCCTGTAAAAGAAAATGAAAATCAAAATAAAAAAACAAATTATATGCGTCCAATATAAAATGGCAAAGAGTAAACATCTGTATTACCAAAGAGAGGAATAGGGCCATAGAAAGAAAGAATGGGACTAAAACAATATCAAAATCTGGCAGGGAAAGCATTTGATCCTCCAGCTCCACGTCTGGTATCTGGGGCACATGACAGTACAATGAGACCTCCACAGGGCCTTGGCAGCCTTGCCCCGTGGCCTGGTTGATTGCAATGGGCGGCTTACTGGCTCTTCCAGCCTGGCTCCATGGCTTGCAGCTAGCAGCCTTTCACATGGTCTTTCCACATTCCTGGCATTTCTAAATCTCAGGAGTTTTTCTTGAAACCTTGGATTTACCCTCAGAACTTTGCAAACTGCCCCATTTGGGCCTCCTTGCAGGGATTCCAACCCTGTCACATGTTGCCTGGGTTTCCAGGACTTCCTTTGAAATCTGGGGGGAAGATACCATGACCCTGTTTTATTTTTCCAGCAAAGTCAGCATTATGTGAGTGCTGAGATGGACTGCCAATAGAAAAGGTAGTCATGCCCTCTTTAGTCATTGCTGCTGGGGACTTTTCAATCACAGCCTCTGGGCCCTCGCCCACCTGGGTCAGCTCTGGCCCCAACTCCATCTGGGCTGCCCCTGGTCCCAACTTCATCTGCCAACTCCTTCATGGCCATGGCAGAGCCCAACTCCATGATGGGCGGTGCTGAACCTGCCTCTAGCAAAGCCATGTTCCTTTCTTTGTCCCTGTGCAAAACATTTGACTTCCTTCCAGCCATCGTACTTTCTTTCACAGCACCATCTCTCTGGGCCACAGATACACACATGCATTTCTGGCCAAACTGCAAATCTATAAAATTTCTCTGCTTTGCTTTCCGATCTCAAAATTCAGTGTACAATTCACTGAATGCAGTCATAAATATTCATAATGCAGTTAGGATATTTTGCTGTTTTGCGATTTCCTTCACCAGTTTAATCATCCCATCATCTTTAAATTCGATCTCACACAAAGTTTCAGGACACGGGCAAAATACCCATAAGTTTTTTGCCAAAGTGTAACACAAGTGGCCTCTACTCCATTTTCCTATGGAGTTCTCTTTGCCCTCCAAAATCTCCTGAGCACAGTCTCTACCATCTACCTTTCTAGCCACATTCTGGCCATTCCAATTTCCTCTCACCAAACAGTTTCAAAGACTCACCATCAACATGGTCAGACTTAGATATAGCCTTGATCCCACACCTATGGTACTTACTAATTTCTGTATTAGTCAGCATTCTCAGAGATATAATCTAAAGAACTGACCATACCACTTAGAGGAAGGTTCTTTTGCTCACAGCTTTTGCAGATTTGGGGGCTCAGTCCATGTGAGGCTGGGGACCATGGATCTTAGGGCATGAGAGTGGGAAGTGGAAAGAGGGAGAGAGCAAGGCTTTGCTCCTCACATCATGGTGGCCAGAAGCAGGAATGAGAGTAAGGGGAGGAGGAACCATGTATAATTCCTAAGGCCCCAGCCCCAGGGACCCACCTTCTCCAGCCAGACCCTATTGGCCTGGGCCATCACCCAGATAAATCCATTACAATGAATTTAACCACTGATAAGCTTACAATCAAGCCCTACTTCCAACTTTGCCACCCCATTTTGGTGAGGGCTAGGGGAACATTCAATTTCCAAACCATTACAATATCCATCACCTCAGATATTTATCTTTTGTTGTTGTTGTTGTTGTTGTTGTGAGAACACTTAAAATTTACTCTCTCAGCTGACCATGATGGTGCACACCTGTAATCCCAGTACTTGGAAGGCAGAGACAGGAGGATTGCAAGTTTGGGGCCAGCCTCAGCAATTTAGATAGAGCCTCAGCAACTTAGAGAGACAGTGCTTCAAAATTTAAAAAAATAAAATAGGGTTGGGGTTGTAGCTCAGAGGTAGAATGCCCCTGGGTTCAATCCTCAATACCAGAAAAAACAAAACAAAATAAAACAACAACAACAACAAAACAGAAAAAAAAACCTGTTTGGGCAATTTTCAAATATACAATACATTATTATTAGTTATAGTCACTACATTATACAATACGTGCCCAGAACTTGCTCCTCCTAACTGTAATTTTATACCCTTTGGCCAACATCTCCCCATTCTCCATGATTTTACTCTCTTTTTCCATGAATTTGACAGTTTTAGATTCAACATATAAGTGAGATCATGCAGTACTTGTATCTCTGTACCAAAAACCCACAAGAGCACACATATGCACATATCTCTTCAAAGGTATTGATTCCATTTCCTTTGAACTAGTACCTACAAGTGGGCTTGCTGGATCACATGGCAGTTCTATTTTTAATTTTTTTGAGGAATCTCCATGATGTCTTCCAACAACAGTTCTAGTAGTTCAAACTCAAACCAATTTTTAGCTTATCTACCTGTTACACACTCACATTTAGTTCTTTGTGTAAGCCTTTCCCAGGAGCTCCACTTTTCTTTAGATGATTATGTACTTGATGTCTATGTTTGGATATATCATGTAAAATTCAGCATGTCCAAAGCTGATCTCCTGCATTTCCCATGCAAATCTAGTCTATACTTCATTCTTCCCCCCACAATCAGTATCAAGTCATACTTTCTTGCTTCCTTTTATCAGTCTTCATATACATGAGCTCTTATATGACCTGCAAGTATTTCCTCTGGTTATTATCTTAAGTTCATCTCCATCTTTCCATCTCCACTGCCACTGACAGCTCAAACTACTGTATATAATCTCATTCATTGACTGCTAGATTGAACTATTCACCAATATGTGGGTCCACAAGCACTCTTACTCCACACCCATTTATTAAGCAGGATCATGTTCATCTCTCAAGACTCTGAAACAAATCCACACACCTACAGCCAATTTATTTTTGACAAAGGGGCTAAAAGCAGACACTGGAAAAAGGATAGCCTCTTCAACAAATGGTGCTGGCAAAACTGGCTAACCATATGCAGAAAAATAGAAATAAACCCCACTTTCTCACCTTATACAAGAGTTAATTCAAGACCTAGAAATCAGACCAGAGACCTTGCAGCTATTCGAAGAGGGCATAGGCCCAACACTTCAACACATAGGTAAAGACTTCCTCAACAAGACCCCAAAGGCACAGGAAACTAAAATGAGGATCAATACGTGGGATTGCATTAAACTAAAGAGTTTTTGTGCAGCAAAGGAAACGATCAAGAACCTCAACAGAGAGCCAACAGAATGGGAGAAGATTTTTGCCAGCTACTCCTCAGATAAAGGACTCATATCTAGAATATACAGAGAACTTAAAAAATCACCACTAAAAAAACAAATAATCCAATCAAAAAATGTGCAAGTGAACTAAATGGACACTTCACAGAAGAAGAAATACAAATGGCCCATAAATGTATGAAAAAATGTTCAACTTCATTAGCAATCAGAGAGATGCAAATGAAAACTACCCTGAGATTTCACCTAACGCCAATTAGAATGGTAATCATTAAAAACACAAACAACAACAAATGCTGGCGAGCATGTGGAGAAGTAGGAACTCTAATACACTTTGGTTGCACTGTTAGTGCAACCGCTATGGAAAACAGTGTAGAGGATCCTCAGAAGAATGGGAATGAACCTACCATATGACCCAGCAATACCACTTCTAGGCATCTACCCAAAAGGACTGAAATCAAACTACCAGACTAATGCATGTGTATCTATGTTTATAGCTGCACAATTCACAATTGCCAAACTTTGGAACCAGCCAAGGTGTCCATTGACAGATGAATGGATCACAAAACTATGGGATATGTACACAATGGAATTTTACGCAGCCACAAAGAAGAACAAAATTACATCATTTGCAGGGAAATGGAGAGAACTAGAAAACATTATGCTAAGTGAAATTAGTAAGTCACTAAGACTGAAAAGTCAGATGTCCCCCCTAATATGTGGAAGCTAGATAGAATGGAACTTAGAAGGGACTCCGGACAAAGAAGAAGAAAACTTTAGATAAACAAAGAAGGTGACCTAACTGAGGGAGTTGGGAGGGGGGTGGAGGGAAACACACTATAGCACA
>PVJS01029970.1:0-24412 GCA_004027185.1 Glis glis
TTCTACCTCTGCGCTACACCCCCGGCCCTATTTTTTTTATACTTTATTTTGAAACCAGGTCTCACGAAGTTGCGGAGGACCTTACTAGGTAGAGAGAGAAAGAGAGACAGTATCAGCACACTTTTAAGGGTAGACATCTCCATGACGTCATGAGTATAGTCACTGATGATACTGGAGATGATATTAAAAAATAAGAGAGTGAGATTTGTCCAGCTTTTAATTCAATTTGCTATCTGTTGTAAAAATCAGAGAGCTGATGAGTTTTTCCATATCTTAAAACTTACTAGAGTTGTTAGTTATATAGAAACAGTATAAAAGATGTCATTACTTTTAAATTGCTTTGCTGCCTCCAGCTCAAAAAGACAGATTCTCTAGATTATCTATTACATTATTATTTAATCGATATGTTCACTCTCTTAGTTTATGTTTTATTACATTTATAATACTGCATATGTGATTGGCCATATCTTCATTTCATTTTCCATTTCCCAGTTGACTGTGTGACAAGTTGAGATGCAAATGAAGTGAACATCATGCGAGCATGCAGAAAGTGGATTCACATTGAAACATTTCTTTGTTTAAAATTGGCATACGCTCCCATGGCAATAAAACTAACATATCCCTACTGACTTGGCCTTTATTGAATTTATTATGTCCTCTTATAATTAGCATTTTTCATATACATAGTGTACAGTAGTCACTAAATATTCAAAATTTATAAATGGTACATACAAGAAAGATAAATTCTGTGTGTGTATATGTGTGTGTGTGTGTGTGTGTGTGTGTGTGTGTGTGTCTGGGTGTGTGTATTTGGCTACCCAAAGTAAATTCATTTTATGTATCTGTGGGTGTGGGATAGCTTCTGATTAAGATAAATGTATTTTAAATTAAAATTCAACTATAATGTGATTGTTTTGATTGTATTGAGCTCCATCATGTTTATTTACATATCTAACTCAGTGTAGTTATTTTGCATGCAGCCTTTACTAATACATGTATATTCTGTGCACTGAAAAGTATAGCATAAATTTATTGGGTTATTTAGAATAGTTCTATTCTCTGGAAGAGGATAATGCTTGGCTCTAGAATTTCAAACTTATTTTGACACTAAAATTTAGTGTACCAAAGCAACAGAACACTTAACATAAAAGATATTTTAAAATTATTTTTCCTAGTGAATGCCAAAGCATCCATTCAATTATTTCAAAAATGTAATAAAAGTCTTTGGTGCCCAGAAAACAAATTCAGTATTGATTATGCCATTTACTGAAATGGCTAATCTTTAATTGTGTTGTTTCATCCAGGAATAACCTTTATCAAAGACTATTTGCTTACAGCAATTTCCTACACGCTTACTCTATCAAAATAAGTCATACATTAATCTTCAATTTTACTTTGCTCAGAAATTTTGTATGTCCAATTATATTCACAGTAGACTACACTATTATGATTTAAGTCCCCACAAAATGAAAGTGAACCCTTTCTTATGCAGAGGTTCATTGACTTAATCTGCCATTTATATAAAACATAAGCTATTAAACTGAAAGATTTGCTTTTATTTAGCATTTTAATGCCAAAGTCCTCTCATTCCACACTAAATTTTAGTATCATTTCATGAAAAACAAGCTATTTCTGCTGTATTATTTGATTTTAGTATTAATATAGTATTTATATCATTAAGATTTTTTATATTATTAACATTATTATGACTATTGTTAACACTATTAACATCAAAATTAGGAAAATCTCAGTAGCATTAACACAAACTTTAAATAACTGATGTAAAACAAGAAAAGACACTCGTATGTAATATATTATTGACATTTAATAGTAGTTCACAAGTAACTTAATTTTCTATGCATTTATTGCCAGGAATGTTAGCAGAACACTTGCTAATATTGAAAATAAAAATGCTCAAATATCACTAAGTTCATTTTTCATAACTGCCATTAATAATAACATGTAAGTATAACAAAAAAGTCTACTGGACATTCCACAAAAGAAAAGTTAGCAAGAGTTTCCAATAAATTTGAGGAATATTTTCAAGTAGCTTTTTTACCATTTCATTATTTAATGCCATAGGTACTTTCCTCATTTTCTGAACTATGTTAAGTCAAATCAATAACTTAGTATCCATTTCAAGCAATTCTGGATAATTACATAAAAGTGTCTTTCACTGATATAAAAAATTATATGGAGAGTCACCATTGTGATTCATTTTAGTCATATTTTAATAAAAAGTTAACTGAAAATCTTATTGATAATACTAGAGAAACTAAAACTTTTTAAAATAAGCATAAAAGATTTGTTTGACTAAGAGTGAATGAGTTGGGAGTGGTGAGAAATACCTGTAATCCCAGTATTTGGAAGCTGAGACAGGAGGATTGCAGGTTTGAGGACAGCCTCTGTAATTCAGTAAGATTCTATTTCAAAATAAAAAACAAAAAGGGTTGGGGTGTAGTTCGAAGGTAGAATGCCCCTGGGTTCAATCCCCAGCTTCCTCCTGCCAATAAAGACTGAATGATGTTTCACATTTCATGAAATTATTTTGAAGTTAAAATTATATTCAGGAAATTAAATATATAGAGTAATAGTCTCAAGTTTAGTTAAATTTAAATTGCTGACATTAACTTACATATAACTGGCATTTATTTTTGTTTTCTAGATCTTGTTTTAAATATGATCTGTCAACTAGCATCCTATGTATTAATAGATTAAGTTCAATTTCATTTTAAGAATAGTACTAGAAAGTTCTGATTAATCTCTCTAGAAATTAGGAGTAGGGGATGGAGTATAGAAGATTAAATAAACAGAAAGCTTTTATTTACTTGCTCATATTTTAGACACACATTTTATTCATTTAATTTCTGCATTTTCACCCATTCATTTTCAATGAATTATCTAGTCATCAGTTCGGTCATCTCTTAACTTCTTTCCCTCTCTCTAGTGCAAGTCTCTTCTATCATCCTTGTGGACTACAAACAGAAAAAAAAAAAATTGCTGGGCATGATAGCGCATGCCTGTAATCCTAGTAATTGGGAGCCTGAGACAGAAAAATTGCATATTCGAGGCCAACCTCAGCAATTTAGCTGGGCCCACCACAACTGAGTGAGCCCTTGTTTCAAAAATAAAAAATAAAATCAGACAGGGGTGTATGGCTCAGAAGAAGAATGCCCCTGGGTTCAATCCCCAGTACCACAAAAGAAAAGTAAAGAAAAAATATCTGCTTAATTTTAATTTTTCCTTCTTTAATCATAAAGAAACTTTTACATTCCTCACAAAAAGTATGACTTTGAATTATAAAAATCTAAATCACTAAATATTTAATTTTTATATTAGTATAACATCAAACAATTGTTCACATTTCTTATCTATAACAAAAACCAACACTGTACTATTGTGATAATCAGAAGTGTATTTTCAATTGGTGTATGAAATATAAATTATCAAAAGAAATAAGGATGCATTTAAACTTGAGACTAAAGAAAATACAACAATGGAATCAACATCTGTAAAAGTTTAAATCAATAGTAGGATATTTATACCAAACAAGAACAAACAGAGTGAATGAAGGTGATGGACCTTGTTTACCTGACTGTGGAAATTCCTAAGAAAAAGATTTATCTCTAATAACGCTGCAAAAATGAAACTTCAATGCACACGAATGTACATGCATCTTGTAGCAGCACAATTCTTTGACAAGCAATCCTGCAATTTTGGTGTAGGATTATTCATAATACAGAGCCATTAGAATGAGTCATAAAATGACATTTAAAACATTAGAATATTTTTTCCTGACATAATACACAGGAAATACTGAATAGAATCATACTTCTAAAGAGATTAAAGTCCATCATAAAAATCTGTCATAGCACAAAAATTTCAGTGGCTAGTTGTCACTTATTTCTAAATGAGGGACACGTTTTAAATAGACATAAGTTGCTAGTAAAATGGTGATTATGATAAGAGATAGACTGATGGAAAGATGCTAGCAGATGCAAGCAAACATTACAGATTCTACCACATAAATGATCAAATGAAGCAGAAGACATAGTTGTAGCAGTACTGATAGTTATTTGGTCAAACTAATCTAGCCTACACCTGCTGATGTTACTAATATGGATAAGACTGCCATAAAATTCAAAGGAGCTCTTAATGTATTCCTAGCCAAGGATTCTATTCACATAGTTTAAGTAACTGTGAATATTGTAGTAGATTCCTAAGTGGTTTTAGCTCTGGTACTGGCTGGATTAAAGGTCCATTTCCCAGGTCTATTTCTTTTGCATAGCTTGTACCTATTATACACTGGCAAATTCACTCACATGCTGCTATTGTGAGTAGTTGGGTTGTCATTAAGTTTATTTTCACCATACTTTTACCAATCCCAGATCTTTGAAGATAGAGACAAAGATGAAAGAGAAGGAGGAGAATAAAATGGAGGATGAAGAGGAGGAGAAGGAGAAGAAGAGGAGTGAGAGAAAGTGGAAGAAGAAGAGGAGAAGGAGGAGGAGAAGATGGAGAAAGAGGAGGAGAAGAAGAAATGGGAAGTTATATTTAGGATGAAACTGGCATAATAGCACATGATTCTAAATTTTCCAAGATTATAGAAGGAGGATAAAATAACATACTAAAAAGCATAGTAAAAAAAGGAAGAAATAAACACAATGTGAGTAAATGCAAGGTATTTTATTGAAGAATAAATATTCTAAATGTCATAAAAAGACAAGCTTTTTTAATTTATTTATACTCAAGAAAAGAACATAGGAACCATGTAAAACCATTTTACAAAATTGCCGACTTCAAAATACTAAAAAAAATTCTGGAATTATCATACAAAATATTATCATATCTTTAAAGATAATATCTAATGCTTTGTCATGTTACTTTGTAATTTGAAATGACCTCTCATAGACTGTAACATATTTGATTGTCAAAAACTATCACCCCTATTTCAGAGCTTATTATCTCCCTATAAAGACAGTCAGATACTGTTTTAGACAAAAGTTAACATACTGTTGTCAAAGAACTGCAAAATATAAAGTCTTACTGATTCAAACACACTTTCTACCTCCATTTCACTTTATTTCCAAAATTGTGGTATTTTTCTAATTGTAACTAATTATAGCTTTAATTGCTGCTCTGCATACCTCCACAAGGAACTAGTGAAGCAATGTTCTCCACTTTGAACCCTTCTATCAGACATGCATGGTGGTGCATGCCTGTAATCCCAGTACTTGAAAGGCTGAAACAGGAAGATTGTAGGTTTTAGGACTCTACACAGTAATTTAGCAAGACTATTTCAAAATAAAAAGGGCTGGGGTGTAGCTCAGGGGTAGAATGCCCCTTGGGTTCAATTCTCAGTACCACAAAATAAAATAAATAAATATATAAACCCTTCTTTCTATCCCCCAATACACAATAGGACATACTTCAAACTGGAAAGTCTAAGATTGAGAAAAAGTATAATCAAAAGTTCTGATTCTAACTTTCTAACTGAAAACTACCTTTGCAAGTATGTACAGGGAAGATGTGAACTGAATGCTGATCTCTTCCCCATGATTCCCTCTTTCAGATTTTTCCCCTGAGGCAAACAGGTGCAGGGATTGAGGGTGATTAGTATAAGTGAGGGCTTAGTGCCAATTGGATGCCAACAGCACGGAGCAGGTCTCATCATATAGGAAAATGTATGGGAGGAAAATGAGCACTATGGCATGGGAAGCAACAACTCTCTGGAGAAAGAGCTGCTACCTTATTTTCAAATACAATCAGTCACACTCATTTGTAGGGCAGGACTTGAGAGCTGCATATGGTAATCAGTGAAATAAATGAACCATTTAGTATTCCAGGCTTGCAGTACTTGGCTTCATAGAGAGACTGCTGTTCCATTTCACTTCCAATCTCATTTGTGGGAATGGAATAATGTTGGATGGATTTATTCACTTCCTGCTTCCTGTGTACTATAGATTCCTTTGCATTCTGGAAAGTAGAGGGAGACAAGATCCAAGATCTGGCCTCGTGAAACATTTCCATCTCTCCTCTACAAGGTATCCTTCTGGTAAACTGCAGCTAGTGGAATCTGGAACTACTGCTTCTCTCTCTCTCTCTCTCTCTCCCTTTCTCTTCCTCCTTCCCTCCCTCCCTCACCCCCTCCTTCTCACTTCTACACATGTGTAGCTTCCAATCTGGACCTAGATCCTCCTATGTGCCTTGTCACTCATGTTCCTCCTCACAGGGCGGCTCAGAGTGTGGGTTGCTCTTCATCTAAATCTGGCAGCATATTTTGTGCAGTTGTTGGGTGGACACAGTGTTCTCAAACCTCCTGCTGAGCCAGGCTGTGTGTGGGAATTGTGGGGAGAATAGGTTGGATAGGGTATATTGCTTAACTTTGTATTGAAGGTTAGCATAAACACAGAAACACATATATATTTCATTATTCTTTAGTAAACAGCTCTTTTGTTCAATTTTGAGCATACATGTAAAACTACCCAGATCAGATACAGAACATTTCTAACATCCCAGAAGGCTCCCCCGTGTCTCTTTTCAGTAAATATACACCCTCTATTTTGCCTTCTATCACCATGAATTTTTCTTGTTGTAAAACTGAATTCAGCATGTTCATGGAATCACACTATACAGGCTTATGTGTATCTGGATTCTCTATCTCAGTATATAATCTGTGAAGTTCACCCCTGTTCTTGAGTACATTAGCAAATATTTTTTATTGTGGTGACCTATTTTGTTGTATTTGTATGCCACAATTTAGCTAGCTATTCTTTTTAGGTTTTGGCAACTATGAATAAAGTTGGAATGAATATATATTATTATCATAGTTCTATGCATGCAGTTCTGAGCATATAAGTAGAAGTGGGGTTCCTAAATCATAACAGCAGAAAGATGCTAAATTTTAGATTTTGACAGAGACGTTCAGAACAGTTATAAGGATCTATCTTCTGTCAGCTATGTATGAGAATTTCAGTTGCTTAATATCTTTGCCATCACTCAGAATCGCTGATCTTATTAATTTCAACTTTAGTAGCATGAATGTGCTGTTATTACATTGTAGTTTTAATGTGCACTTCCCTGAAAATAATGTTGAACATATTTTACATAAGCTTATTGGCCATTTAAATATGATCTATTGTGATGTAACTCTCCAAGTATTTTGTTCATTTTCAAATACTTTTTCCTTCTTTTTTATTGGTAGAGTGACACACATGCCGAGGTAAGTGACTCATATGCACTTTAGATAGTGCATTTTGTAGATTAGGTTTGTACATAAAGTTGATAAATATCATTGTTCAAGTTTCTATAAATAAACATAAATTTTTACAGAATTTATGTTTGTGTTTACTGCCCTATCAGTTAATGAGACTATCTTATTAAACCTCTAAACGTGATCATTTATACATATATATCACTTTTGAGTTTTGCCTGGTTTTGCTTTACATATTTCGAATGATTCTTAGGCATTTTTGTTGAAACAGTCATTGTGAAATGCTCCCTTGATCTCCAAAAGTATTTCTTGCAAGGTATTATTCTTTATTTAATGGGTTGTAAGCAAATTTACCTTTCTTGCATATCATTTTATGACATTTTCCCATTATTTACTCTTTTCTATCATGTGTTAGCCTTTTTATTATTTTATACACCTTTATTAGTGCATTTTGATTATACATCATAATGGAGTTCAAAGTAATAGAAACATACATGCACACAACACTTGGTGTGTTTCCCATTCATTTATTTTTAATTGATCTGTGACTCTATTTTTACGTAGCTCTCCTTTTAATAGTATACATGTGGGTTTTGTTATCATCTTCTTATTTCCCCAATCTGGACATCTTTTCCTTTTGATTAAAGTGTTCATCTTTTTATTTACAGTAATCACTGATATAGTTAAGTTTAAATCTCTAGTCTCACTGTTTCTTCTTTTTATTCCAGTTGTTCAGCTTTATTGGGTTCTTAAATTCACTATTATTCCTTTCTGTCTTTCTTGTATTACTTTTTAAAAATTAATCTGATGCTCAGTAATAAGCTTTATAATAAGTATAAAAATAAGTAATTGTTACTACTGGAATTAAAATTAATTTCTATACAATGAAAGTTCTTTCCAGCATTGACTTCATTTGCTAAAACTACACTTTGTAATAATGTTTATGTATTTTAATATTATATTTTGCTAACATTCAAGATATTTATTTTTGTTGCTTTAAATAGTTAATAGTTTATAGCAAGGCCAGGGATGGTGGCGCATGATTATAATCCCAGTACTTGGGAGGCTAAGATGGGAGGATCTGGATTCGCGGCCAGCCTCAGCTACTTAGTGAGGCCCTCTGCAACTTAGTGAGAGCCTGTTTCAAAAAAAAAAAAAGAATATAAAATAGGGCTGGGGGTGTAGCTCGGAGGTAGAATGCCCCTGGGTTCAATCTCCAGTACCTCAAAAAAAATAGTTTATAGCATATACTCAAATAATATTTCCTCCACACTTCATTATTTTCAGAATATCCATAATCTGGGAAATTTCCTGGGATAATTTTTTTTCTATCTAAGAATCTTTTATCTCATTCTGAAAAACTACATTATGGATTGTTGTGTTACTGTGGGGATCCAGAGGAAGTACACACTGGCAGTGAGGAGGACCTGATCCCACTCACCCAGCATAGCTGCAGATGTGTGCACATCCCCCCCGGCCACAGATGAGCTCACATTCTGTGCAGATGCAGATGGGCACTTACTCTGTGCAGCTACAGACATGTATAAAGTTATGTAAGGATGACTAGGCAAGGCACGATACACATGCACAAGTCATGCTGACATGCACATGTGCCATATATGCATGCACACAGTCACACTGATGTGGACATGTGCTACTTTGTGCAGAACTCTATAAGGAACAGGTCTGCAAAATAAAGTTGCTCTTTGTTCTCCTCCAGATGGTGGTTCCACGTGCTTTCTTTATCCTGGGGATCTAACCACCTGCAACCACAGCTGGCCCCTGACAAGTCCTCTAACAATTGGCATAGTTGGCAGGATGTGGCGAGTGCCCCCAGTGCACCTCTGGAGGAGGAGTCCTTGGAGGAACAACCCAGGGTAGAGGAGATGTGGCCCCTGGCCTCCCTATGGTTCTTGATAGCAGTGGAGGAGCAGCCCCAGGAGAAACAACCTGGGGTGGAGGAGATGTGGTCTCCAGTCTCCCTGTGGTTCCCAGTAGCTTCATATCTGGCAGCATGGACCCTGTCAGAGGATTGAAACAATGTATGTCCCCAGCCAGAAGACATTCAGAGAGCTCTGGAGGTACTAGAGCCAAACGTCCTGGTGGCACACCAAGAGGCAGCTGGATATGTAGCCTGGATGTTCCTGCCAGTGTTGTAACATTGCCACAGTATCTCCCAGATTAGGGACTTGTCCAGAGTGCCCGGTTAGTGATGGAACCAGCTGACCTGAGGCCGCATGTGGAATTGACTACTTACTCATCCCCCCATAGTGTGACAGTTTGATGTGCCCTAGTGATTTGGGAATTGGACATTTGCCTCCTAAGCAATATGACATGTATATATCCCCCAAAGCTGAGTATATCCTGGGGGGGTGGATGTATTACAGGGATTGACTGTTGAGATAACTATCGGAGAATTCCAGCTATGAGTGCATGTGGTAAAGACTATTACTAGAGGACATCCCCATCATGCTCCCTTACAGCTTCCCCAAGCCATGAGGATTATGAATATGCAGCAGTGCAAGTTACCAGGGGAGCATGAGGAAATTCGAGAAATGATACTAAAGCTAGAAGAGGCCAATGTGATACACCCAACTCATAGCCCATTCAACTCTCCTGTGTAGCCAGTACAAAAACCTGACAGTTCCTGGCATAGGACAGAGGACTACGGGGGGCTAAATAAAGTGACACCGCCCTTGAATGCAGCAGTAGCCAACATTTCAGAACTAATGGATCACCTGACATGAACTGGGACAGTTCCATTACATTGTAGTCTCTTGGCAGAAGCCTGAGGCTGTACGGTTGTAGAGGAAGTACAAGCTGGTGGTGAAGACCTGACTCTGCTCACCCTGTGAAGCCGCAGATGTACCCACATCCCCCACAGCCGCAGATGAGCACTTACCCCTGCACAGCCACCGCAGATGTGTATAAACTTATGTAAGGATGACTAGATAAGGCATGATATGCATGCACACATCATGCCGATGTGGACATTTTATAGAGAACTCTATATAAGGACTGGGTCTGTAGAATAAAATTGCTGTTTGTTCTCCTCCAGATGGCAGCTCCACATGTGTTCTTCATCCTGGGGATCTCACTGCCTGCAACCACAGCTGGCCCCTGACAGGGCCCCTTACAAATACTTACCTACTTCTAATAAAGAGTCTCAATATTTTGTTTTTCTAAAAAAATTATTTTGCTTTCATATCTGTAGTTTATTTTTCAGTTGTATAGAATTTCAGGTTGGTGATTTATTTCCTTCTTTTTTTAAAAATATATATCAGCACTTTAAGAATGTTATTCCATTGAATTCTGGTTTTATAGTTTATGTTGAAAACTCATCCATCAGTCATCACTTTCTTGGAGGCAGTCAGTCTGTGTGTGTGTGTGTGTGTGTGTGTGTGTGTGTGTGTGTGTGTGTTTTACTGGGAATTGAACTCAGGGACATTCTACCTCTGAGGTACAATCCCAGCCCTATTTTATTTTACTTATTTATTTTTATACTTATTTATTTATTTTATTATTTTTTGGTGTGGGAGATTAAACATTACATTCAAGGGAGAAAATAAAAATAACAAGCTGGGAAAATAGTATCTACAGATTTTTATGTTATTTTTCCATAATTTAATAATAATTACAAATGATGCAGGTAATAATCTATATCATTTGTGTCCATTTATTAAAACCACTATGAATTTAATTGTTAATATGCATTAAAATTTGTCTCCCATCAAAATATCAATAGGTATGATATGGTCTGGAATCCATTTGCCTTACCAAATGTTAATTGAAATTGAAATATTCATTCAGAAGCTATTATAACTGGCTACTGACAAAGAATTGAACATAAATTTTGATTTGCTTCACTTTGGAAGAAAGATGGACATGAATATTCTTTGCTTGCTAAAATTTCAGTGTAAGTTGTCATTCTATACAGATGCTTCCATGAGACCAGTTTCTCTACTGTGAAATACAATCACGTAAAGAAAATAAAATAATGGAGAAGGGTTGAGAAGATGGAGACAAAGCCTGTCTCTAAATCCTGTCCGGGAGCTCCAAACTAAACAGCATTCTATATCCCAGACTATCTTCATGGGAGGTGGGAACTAAAGACAGAGAAACTCAATAATATCTACAAGGCCACTCTTAAATACCCAGGCTGAAAAAGGAAAAGGAAACAACTAATCCCCAAACAAGTGGAGACATGAGAACAACCGCACTCCCACGAGGGCAGGACAGAGGAAGACAACTAAATCCATGATTGTGTCCCTCTCTAACCCCATCCCACCATGCCCCAGCAGCAGTGGTGAGTAGGAAAACCGAGGGAGGTGAGTGCAGACTCCTCATGGGGAAACTGAAAAGAGACCATAAAAAGAGGGTCAGAATTCACACAGACCAAGACTGCATGCTGCACACGGAGTTCTGAGGAAAATACCAGGCTTGGAAGCCACAGACCAACCAAGACTTCTCTGTGGAGAGTGTGAAGTCCAGGCACTTGCTTTGAAATGGATCCTGAGTCTGGGGCCCTGTGCTGGACTCCTGTGCAGACAGACACTGGGCAGGAGACCATAGTGTTGGGGCTGCAGACTGATGCCTCTGTTACAGGTGTTTATGAGCAAGCAAGAACACTTGGAACATGCCTGGGAACCTACTGTAATAAGTGGACCTTAAACAGATCCAAAAGGGCTGCAGAGGTCAAGTGCCAGAGTTTTTTTATTGTTGTTCTTTTTTTTTCTTCCTATTCACCTTTTTATTCTTTGTTTTTTGCTGTTTCTCTATAGTTGTGTATTTGTAGGGTTTTTTGTTTTTCTTTTTTACCCTTTGCATGTTTTATCTCTTTCCTCCTTTTCTCCCCCCCCCCTTTTTTCTTTTGCAGTGCAGGGGATGAAGCCTAGGCCCCTAGTGAATCTTGGGTGAGCACCCTGGGTCACACCCCTAATCCCAGTTTAGAAGCGTGTCCTCCTCCAGCAGACAGCAGTCAGGGCCCACCCCTCCCTGCACCTCCACCCCAATCTGCCTCCTTGGAAAGTAGGAAACAGGGGACAGGTGAGCAGGCTTGAACCAGAGCTTTGGAGCAGCTTTCACATATCTCCTAAGCAAACATCAAACCAAGGAGAAAAACAAATGGCAAGGAAATGTTCAAAGCCACAAGGGGAATCAGCTCACTTCCAACAAGAAAATTTTACTCATTCTCAGTAAAGCAATACTTAAGGCTCCATTTTATTCATTTATTTTTTTCTGTTTCTTTTTCTCTTCCCTTCCTCTTGAAGGTGTACATGTCAGAGATTGTCTGATTGTCTGTGTTCTGTTTTGTTTATTTTACTCCTAGTGAACCTGTTTGCCAGTTCCTGGTATTATATCCATCTTCTATCATTATATGTGAATATTCTACATTGGTTACTAGAATTTTCCTTTATTTTCACTCTCTTTATTATTTATTATATATTACCTAACCACATGCAAACTCTTATTCTACTTGACTCTATTTTCTACTTTACCCTATTCTTGAACCCATCACTCTATCCCCTTCCTCCTCCTCCTCCCTCACCCTTCCCATTGATTACAATACAATTTGCCCTTACATATACCAGCTGAATCCTCTAAACCCCTACTGCTGAGGCTGGACCAGATAGGTGAACCAATAGGAAGGACTACCAGACACTAAGGACAAACTAATCACAGCTGACACACAGAGCCACCCAGCACCCCACACATAGAAGTTTAAAAATGCAAAGAACACAAACTGCTTTTCCCACACCTCAGAGAATGCTCCCTATTACAAAGGCAACAGACAGGTTCATGGTCTTTAACACCCAGAAGACATCAATGCCACCATTGAGGCTGGCAGACAGAGTCCTTGAGTAACTGCAATCCAGTACTGGTGATCTAAGGGCAGAACAACAGAGGGGTGATATGGGGCACAGACCTCAAAGTCAGCATTATAGGGTGATAAATACTCAAGAAAAAGCTGTGAATTCCATATGGCAGAGGCTATTCACTTTTAAATCATACCTTATGGTAAATATTTTTCTCCAGAATAAGATACTATAAAGGGAGAGAGATTAGACATAGGAAATCCATAGAGTGAGACAGAGCCATCAAAAGCAACAAAGATATAAACTTAAGAAACCTGAAATAATGAGAAAGAAGAATAACAAGGAAAAATGAATCCCCACAATCCCACAACAACAGATCCCACCATTTCAGAGTTGCAGGGGATGCCAGAGGATTCAGAAGTTTAATTGTAGAAATGATACAGGATTTTTTGAAAAGAGTTCAGAGAGCCTTAAAGTGATGAAAGTTCAAATAACATCTAAGAATCTGATACCCTGAACAGGAATCAAAAAGAAGTTCTGAAGGAAGTGAAGGATGCAATAAAAGAAATGAAAACATCAATACAAGCCATCAGTGGGAGAGTAGACCACATGGAAAACAGAAAAAAAGCCTCTTCAACAAATGGTGCTGCAAAACTGGGTATCCATATGCAGCAAAATGGAAATATACCCCATTTTCTCACCCTGCACAAGAGTCAATTCTAGGTGGATCAAAGACCTGGAAATTAGAACAGAGACCTTGCAGTTACTTGAAGATGTCATAGAACCAATACCCCAACATATATGCATGGGTAAGAACTTCCTCAACAAGACTCCAAAGGCACAAGTAATTAAAATGAGGATTGATACATGGGATTTCATCAAACTGAAGAGCTCTGTGCAGCAAAGGAAACTATCAAGAACCTCAAGAGTGAGCCAATAGAATGGGAGAAGATTTTTGGCAGGTACTCCTCTGATTGAGGACTAATATCTAGAATATACAGAGAACTCAAGAAACTCACCACCAAAAAAAGAAAAAAACAAAACCCAATAAAAAATGGGCAAGTGAACTAAATAGACACTTCACAAAAGAAGAAATAGAAATGGTCAATAAATGTATGAAAACATGTTCAATATCATTAGCAATCAGAGAGATGCAAATCAAAACTACTCTGAGATTTCACCTAACCCCAGTTAGAATGGCGATCACTAAAAACACAAACAACAACTGCTGTTGAGGATGTGGAGAAGTAGGAACTCTGATACTCTGATGCACTGTTGGTGAGATTGCAAATTAGTGCAACCACTCTGGAAAACAGTGTGGAGGATCCTCAGAAGAATGGGAATGAACCTACCATATGACTCAGCCATTGCACTCCTGGGTATCTACCCAAAAGAATGGAAACCAAATGAAATCAAACTACCAGAGTAAAGCAGCATATCTATGTTTATAGCTGCACATTTCACTATTGCCAAACTATCAAACCAGCCGAGATGTCCACCAATGGATGAATGGATTACAAATCTACGGGATATATACAGAATGGAATTGTACTCAGCCATAAAGAAGAACAAAATTATGTCATTTACAGGGAAATAGATGCAACTGGAGAACATTAGGCTATGTGAGATTAGTCAGTCACAATATGTGAAAAGTCAGATTTTCTCCCTCATATGGGGAAGCTAGGGAGAAATTGGGACATAGGAGGGACTCCAGACAAAGGAGGAGAATCCTTAGTTGAGTGAAGAAAAGGACCTAATGAGGTAGATGGGAGGGGAGAAGAGGGAAACACCTCAATGGTAATGTACATACACAAACTTATCACAACCTATCACTGTGCTGAGAACAGGAAAAAAGGAGAGGGGGTGGGAGTAGAGCAGGAACTGGGAGAGGGCTAAATGAGTACTGTGTGCATGTATGCCTCTATCACCCTGGACTTCAACAACATATATGATTACAATGCATAAATAAAACTGAAAAAAATAATTGCATCAAAAGGAATAAAATACTAAATAAAAAATTTTAGAAAAGAATCTTTATCCGCATTAATTATCAATATGTGTTCACTTTCAATGAACATAGTGTATATAAATATTTAATATAACAAATGATATTACTTCTTTTTTACCCAATCTATAGCTTCATGTTAAAGAAAAAATAATAGCCTAATATGACTTTTTTTTTGACTCAAGCAAATAGAGACCGGAATTGCCATTAATTATGCTAGAACCATGGCTGAAAAAAACAGGGTGTGTGTGGGGGTTGGTGGAGATCAGTAACTCAATGAAGAATGAGTCAGGATTGTGATGTCTAAAATACATAAAAGTGAAGATATTGCTTAGGCAGTTATCGGAAGTTCAGAAGAGAAGTACAGGCTGGAGACATAAATTTGGGTACTATCAGCTGTAATTTAAAGGCATGAAAAAGAAGAAATTGCTAATAGAGTGCATATAGCTAGAAAAGAAATGAAAAAGAGGGACAAAGACCTCAGGGAATGGGAAAATAGCAAATAAAAACTGAGGGAAGGACAATTCTTTGAGATATTTAGGGAAGCCTGGTGAGTAGGATATCTCAGAAACCAAATGAGACACATGCTTTAAGGGAGGGAGTGATTTAGCCATAGCAAATGATGCTGGTTATTTAAATAAAATGAAATCTGACAGTTAATTAGATTTAGCAAAAGGGAGGTCATTGGTGAACCTGGCAAGAGAAGTTTAAATGGAGAAACAGAGGCAAAAGCCAATAGTTTTGACTGAGAAAATGAGATAAGAAAAATTGGAGGCTGCTTGATTTTTCTTTCCAGATTTAACTATAAATGAAATGATGGAACTGGGCAAAGAAATAACATGCACACTCAACTGCTGTTTTGCTTGTATGAAATTCCACATTTCACAAAACAAACTTTAAAATATGATGTCTTACTAAGTAATTAAATCTTCAACACTTGTGTTTTCTAACCTAATATCTATTTTTCATAGTCGATGCTTATAATAGTCAGAATGAAATTAGAATAATTTGAAATGACTACAGTCAGAGAATACTAGTTCTGCACTCATTTAATGAGATGACAAATTTTGAAGAGTGACTACAAGTAAAGCATGTGTCTAATTAGAGAAAAACTGCTGATTCCATTAAGAACAAGGATTTCTGCCTCTTAATGAAAATTTATTTGTTGTATATAGTAATCACTATTTCTGTTATACAGCTACAGATTTTTATTCTCTAGCCAAATATGCTTTCTCAGAAGAGATTTAAAATGTATATGTGGATGAGTTCTACAATATACAACCAAGTAGTCGTCTAATGCATATCATCTTTTGCAAATCAACAAAATATCTTGACTCACCATTCTATTAAACATGTAGACTACTATATTATTTTTCTGAACCAAATATGTTTTTTCAAGGAAGGATTATATTGGTTAAATTCTAATCACAAGAATCACAACATTAGATGTTGGAAAGTCCCATCTGCACTAATAAAATAGTGGCATCTATGCACTCACCTTTCTTATTTGTGTTGACCTACTTCTGTTTAGGAGCTTTTCAGTGTCTTAGACTTAAGAGTTCTTATCAAGCAACCAAAAAAAATTGACAAAATTATCTAAGGATCTATTCTTTCAAAAAGATTTTTTTTACCCAAAACATTAAATAATTGACTTACACAATAATTTTGAAATTTCAAGAATTTTGCTACAATGCAAAAATGTTATTGAAGGCCTCAAAACACATTTATTGAAAACACTTTTAAAGCCATAAAAAGATTGTATGATTACTCCATAGCACAGTGACTAGGGAACATCTATATAGCCAGACTTGACTCTTCATTGCACTAATATACAACATTAAAGAGAGAGAAAAACATATGCAGATAGGCAGGGAATAAAAGGGGCAGGGAGAAGAATGCCTTAAAAAATAACATCAGAAACTTTGGTTTCTGAATTGTAGTTCTCAATGTGATATGACTTTGCAATACATTTTATTTCTTGGGGATGTATGGAATTGAAAACCAGATATATGATCACTTTCCTCCTATAGTCTACTTAACTTCCAATAAGTCTTCCCAAATCAGTAAATGGCACCACTATTTACTAAGATATTCAGGTCAAAAACCTGAAAAGCATTCTTTTTTTTTTTTTTTTGAGGTACTGGGGACTGAACCCAGGGGCGTTCTACCTCCGCGCTACACCCCCGGCCCTATTTTTTTTATACTTTATTTTGAAACCGGGTCTCACGAAGTTGCGGAGGGCCTCACTAGGTAGAGAGAGAGACAGAGACAGAGACAGAGACAGAGACAGAGAGAGACAGAGAGAACTGAGGCTGGCCGCAAACCCAGATCCTCTGGTCTCCGCCTCCCAAAGTGCTGGGATTACAAGTGTGCACCACCATGCCCGACTCTGAAAAGCATTCTTGATTCATGCCTCCACCAAATCCATTAGCAAGCCACATTGTTTCTTACCTGGAGTTTGAGAAAACAATAAATCTCCTGCCTGAGATCTGTGCTTCCATTCTTGAAGTTTCCTGCAGTCTCTTCACAACACAACAGCCAAATTGAATTGAGAGCTTATGGCTAAAACTTGCATAACTGAATTACTTTTCGCTTATGAAACTCTAATCAGCATTACTTGCAGTACCTTCTATCACTTGCTTGTTCTGACTCTTCTTCCTGCATCTCTAGCCACTCATTCAGTTGTGTGGGCTCTAATCATTGTTCCCTTCCTTCTTCCTTCTGTTTCTGAGATAAATTGGTTCCAGCCTCATGTTCTTTCATTTTCTATTCTTTTTCTGAAATACATTCTCTTAAGATTTTTCCTTTTGTGATTCAGGCTACACTCCAGAAAGCAGTTCCTTAACAGAAGTTGTTCCATGACCCCACTCCAGCCAGACTTTGAATAGTCTAGTTCTATGGTTAATTTGTTTCCTGTCTTCTAAAACAGGGCTTAGCATATCATAGACAGTGAGTACATATTTTATAAATTAGAAAATAGGATTCAATGATAACTGTATGTTAACTTATGGATTTCCTATTTAGTGTACAATTGTGAAAAGGAAACAATTCTGTAGAGGCAAAAGCACAGGCTCTCCTATCAAAGAATGGAGATCAAATCTCTTCCATTTATTTCATGAATGAAAAATCAAAGCAAAAATTAAAACACCATATAACATACAAATGGCCAACAACTATATGAAAAAATTTTCAACCTCATTAACCACCAGGGAAATGTAAATTAAAAGCACAATCATCTCAGCCTAGTTAGAATGACCATTATGAAAAGGACAAAATGGAAAAAAAAATTCTGGTGAAGATGTGGAGAAAGGGGAAGTTGTCACAGTGTTATGGGAGAACAAATTAGTATATCCATTATGGGAAACAGTATAGAAGTCTGTCAAAAACTAGAAATAGAATTACCACGTGACCCAGCAGTCTTGCTACTTTGATACAGACCCAAAGGAAATAAAATCAGTATGTCAAAGAGAAATTTGCATTTGCATATATATTGCAGCACTATCCACAATAGCCAAGATATGGACTCAACATAAATGCTCATCAATGAATGGATAAACAAACTGTGATATGGATACACAACGGAAAATTATTTAGCCATCATCATTTGTAGTAACAAGGTGAACCTGGTAGACATTATTTTAAGTGAAATAAGCCAGAAACAGAAAGACAAATACTGTATGATCTCACTCATATGTGGAATCTAAAAAGGTAGATCTCATAAAAGTTGAGAGTGGAATAATAATTCCCAGAGGCTGGGGATATTAGGAGAAAGGGACAGATGGGGAGGGGTTTATCAAAGGGCACATCTTGCAGTTATATAGGAGGGATAAATTCTACTGTCTGTTACACAGTAGGTAATTATAGCTAAGAGTAATGCATTGTATATTTCAAAGAGCTAGAAAAGAGGATTTTGAATGTTGTCACAACAAATAAATAATACATGAGTAAGATGGTAGATATGCTAATTATTTTCAGTTGAACATCACATTGTAGCCCATACAAATGTACAGTTATATGCCAATAAGATTTAAAAAAATAAATGAAATACAAATATATTTCTAAGAATGTTATTTAATAAATGAAATAAAATTGTACTTTATATGTATGGCACTGCTTAGAGCTTAATAAATGTTAATTTATTCTTTTCTGTATATTTGCTTAAAATAACTTATTAAGATATTTATATCTCATGATATATTTAATGCAGGGGTCTTTACTAGGTAGCAAGTGTATCCAAGAGATATCAACATATATTTAACTGAATTGAAGGATATAAAACTGAAAGGTTTTGTCTAAAAATTTTAATGTCACTAGGTAGATTTGGCTGCAGATTTTACGATATTCATAAGCACAACTTGGAAGCCTTCAGAATACCCATTCACTTGTTTTTGTTTTGTTTTGTTTTTTATGTAGAAATCATAAAAGCCAGTTGTTACTACATTTGATTTCAAGTAAAAAATAATTTAATATACAACATATTTTATAAGAGATATGGAAATGATTAACTTTTTATCATCAAAAGTAGACCATACAAATGCTAATTTTCTTTTGAACATACCCATTTGTTCCCAAAGATACAATTATCACAATAATTCCAGTTTTTCAAGTTACAGAAAGAAATCTATTCTTGTAACAGCAGACTCTAAATCTTCTTTCTCAGAGGGCATATCCTTCATATTCTGTATTGAACAATTAATGCCATTAGAGGACAGAGAATTAATAGCTCTCATTAAAAACATCTGGAGAATTTCAGAACTACCATAACCATAGCCAATTTTTCTGCCCAAGTAGAAATCAAGGTTAGGTCCTTTATTTTTACTTTTCAAATGCCTTCAACAAGTTTATGATTGTCAAAATGAAAACTATTATATCATACAAAGATTCAAATTTAGTTGCCATTCAGGATAAGATGAAACACTATAATACTAATTTAGTTTAATAGACAGCAAAATTATCTTGACATAATATCAGTTAGCATAGGGAAATCATTATTGTTCTTCTTTTCCATAGTTAGAATGATAGAATACCAAATTTTTACTATTGTCATTATCGCTAAAGATATTAAGAGAAGATGGCTGAGTTTTCAGTAACTATGGAACATATAGAAGCATACAGCCTTAGAATTGTTACCTCTGTACAAAATCATGTAGTGGTGATCTAACTCAGAAAGATAAATGAAATTATGTTTATAAGTTGTTTAAATTAATTTTCAGTTTTCAAATTTAAGGCTCTATTAAAAAATAAAGCATGCTAAAAGGGATATAGACAATGTATTTTTCAATTCAGTGCCAACTGATTGGTTAACTTTATTGTACATCCTGCCTTACTTCTATACATGCAGAAATATAAAGCTCTATTAAAAAGCAAAGTGTGATAAAGGACATTTAGCCAACTGATTGGTTAACCTTATTGTAGGTCCTGCCTTAATTCTATATATGCAGAAAAATAGAGTTCATCATGATAGAAATATTTGATATATTTTAATCAATCATAAGATACATTTTTCAAATCTGAAGGAGACAAATAGAAAAATATATGATGAGAAAGAAGAGGAAGTAGAGTTCTGTTAACCTAATGGTCTCTTATAAGAATATTAGCAAATATAATAGGATTTTCTTACATTGTAATAAGCTTTCTTTTTCAAAAAATTCTATTTTTGTCTCTATTTTAAAATATCTAAAGTCTTGATCCATCATTTATCACCAGAATTCAGCCGTTTTATGTAGTTCCGTTTTCTTCAACTTAAAATTTAGAGTACTTTGATTTTTCCAGAAAATACCAATAATTATATGACAATTACCTGACAAAACTCTTGCATTGTCCCAAGGATAAATGTAATTTTATAAATTACCATAGGTTAAAAATATTTTCAAACAATATCATCTATTGAGCTAGCTCTATGTGCCAACTGTAAGTTTTGTTTTGTTCTGTTTTGTTTTTTGTTTTTAATATCAAATTTCACCTCTGGCCATGATTATATACAAAAATGATTTAAAGAAGTGCTTAGAAATGCCCATGTATTTGATATTTCTTTAAATATTAGTCAGGTAGCATCAGCAGTTTTGCTTATCAGCTTACCTTGAAAGAGTTCAATGTGAGGTAACATTTTGAGGAATGCCTTTTTGTAAAAACAGCTTTGTTGAGATACAATTCATATATCATATAATTTGCCCATTTAATGTGTATAGTCCGGTAGGTTTTGGTTTGTTTATAGAGTGTTTCAGACAACATTCTCACAGCCATAATCAAAAATGACTGACCATACAACTTAGAGGAAGGAAGATTTATGTGCTCATAGTTCTGGAGATTTTAGAGGTTTAGTCTATGTCAGACCAAGTCTATGGAGCTCAGGGCATGGTGGTGAGAAGCAGAGAGAGGGAGAAGGAAGGGCTCTACTCTCACATCACGGGGGCCAAAAGCTGTAGAGAAGAGAGAAGAGAGAGAGAGAGTGTGCAGGAGGAGGAGGAACTATATATAACCCCCAGGGCCACACCCCAGTGACCCCTCCTCAACCAAGCCTCCCCCCCACAACATAGCTGACTATTCTCCGTGAGGTTTTAGGAAACATTGTAAATACAAGCCATTACACAGCGTGTGCAACAATCATCACAATAAATTTTAGAAGACTTTTATCACCCCAAAAGGATATTCTATATCATTAGTAAATAATTCCTCATTTCTCTCCACCTCTCAATCCCAATTTATCCTCTCCCCTCCCCTCCCCCAACTCCCAGGCTCAGGAAATCACTTATCTACTTTCTGTCTCTCTATATTTGCTATTTTGAAAATTAAAAAAAATTCTTCCCATATAATTGTAATTACATCTCCTTTGTCTAACATCTTCCCATCTCCCTCTGCTTAAAGGAAATTCTTTTTTTTTTTTTTTTTGCGGTACCAGGGATTGAACCCAGGGGCGTTCTACCTCCGCGCTACACCCCCGGCCCTATTTTTTATACTTTATTATGACACCGGGTCTCACAAAGTTGCAGAGGGCCTCACTAAGTAGAGAGAGAGAGAGAGGGAGAGAGAGGAAGAGAGAGAGACACAGAGCTGAGGCTGGCCGCGAACCTGGATCCTCCAGTCTCCGCCTCCCAAAGTACTGGGATTACAAGCGTGCACCACCACTAAATGATAATGTGCATTCAATGTAATCATTTCCCCAAAGATTATGCATTTATTTTTAAAAGGATATATATGTCCATAAGTAATATTCAAAGAGCAAACCTACTGTCTCAGTTTTCATAGTTGGCACACTCACTTTTTTCCTGGATTCATAATTGAGATATCTTTTTGATTATTGTTTCTTTCCTTAAGTAATACAGTCACAAGTGTTGAAATAATGTACAAATATTTTGCGACCAGTGTTTACATGATATTTTATCTCTGACTCCCAAATATAATACGCCATATGGCACATAGTGGTATAAAATAGTAGTCAACAACATATTTTTAAAAGGGGTGAGGGGTTAAGACA
This sequence comes from Glis glis, assembly GCA_004027185.1. Classification (NCBI taxonomy): domain Eukaryota; kingdom Metazoa; phylum Chordata; class Mammalia; order Rodentia; family Gliridae; genus Glis; species Glis glis. The sequence continues at coordinate 22,509 of PVJS01029970.1, forward strand.
GCTTGAATTGATTCCCAGTTCTGCAATTTGGTGACTCATTATTTTAATCAAGAAATCTTAATTGTCTCTCAGTAAACTGGGAACAACATTACATTACTTTTCTCACAATATTGTCATGGGATAGTAGTAAATAAATTAGGAAGAATTGCTAGGAGTATATGATATGTTCGGTGCTAATATTATAAATTTATTGGCATTGACCCCAAGCAATAGAAAGTGTTTTCCTAGATGACGCACATCCAGACACATATTACTCCAGGGAAAGAGATGTTGTTTTCTTCTGTAAAGTAGGATATTATACGATTGATACAGAAATGCCAACCATCACTTCAGTCACACTAATATTATACTCTTAAGAGTGTTTCCCAAAATATACCATAATAATACTTGTTTTAAAAGATGCTGTGGGGAAAACTGCTCACCCATTTGAAAACGTTCCATATAAATCATTCATTTGGAAGATCCCTAATCATTTAGCATATAATAAATTTGAGTAAAATCAACAAGTCAAGAAACAAGTTAAACCAGTAAGTTGCAAAATTATATCACTATAGCAATCTTGTGTTTATGTGTGAGAGTGATCTGTAAATACACTGCAAAACTAAAGTTCTGTGGAATGTAGTGTGGAAATGCTGCTCTGAGTCCACACATGTCTTTTTATGTAGGATCAAGGGCTAACTAGGAGATGTTGATAGTTATGAACAACTTTTAAAATGCCGAGAGTCCCATAAGTATCCAAAAGTTTGACTACTTATTAAAACTCTCCAAACATCTTAGGTCTGCAGAATATTCCTAGAGAGCTAACCTCTTAAATACTAGTTTTATTATCAGATTTTGGGTGATTGCTGCTTCCCTTCAGGCTAGAAACACACTTAGGACAACCTTTCTAATGATTTCACTTCTCTTTCAGAACCTAGAAAATGCAGACATATATAGAATATAAGAAACTTTAAAATTGTAAAAGTTAACAAGTTTTGTAAAAATTCAAATTGAAATAAAAGTTCAAGGAGTATACTGATTAATCTGAAACAGTTTTCTCACTTTTCAACTGTCTTTTCTAGTGATTATTAAAAGAACAATCAGTCAAAGGAACCTTTTCTACAGTGGTTATATTCAAAATCTATAGGTGTTTTTAAGAGTTGAGTTCTATTTCCATTAGTATAACTGAAGAAAAATACTTAGGTAATTCATATTTAATCTTTATTTTTAATTTATGCTTTTCCTGCATATGTTGAGTTGAGTTAGTAAAGTTTATAAACAGGAGTGTGACAGGAATGCTAATTTGAGGAACAGATGATTTTACATTGAGTTGCCCTTATAAAAAATCAGCACTACAGTTTTCTTTGACTTCGCAAACATTCTGCACTGTATGCAGTCCAAAACAGCTTGAATAAGCAGAGTGGAAAATACTGATTCAGAATAGAGGTCAAAAATTGCAAGCCTGTGTCACAAAAATAAAGTGATAATGAAAACCAAAGACCAATGATCTGTTCACTAGTTAACTTCAAATTCACCCTACATATTGGCATACAATAAACTGAAAACTACTTTTCTACATATACTTACATTTGTTTATTCTTTCTAAATTTTAAAACCGTTCTTATATTTAATAACTAGAAGAATTCTGTCACTTTAAGTTTGTATAAATGTGTTATCTCAAAATTAACTTTCATTTTATTATGAAAGGAGTTTTTTTTTTATTTTGTTTATGTTTTTATTGGTGCATTGTAGTCTCACTTCACAATGAGTATCAGTTTGGTGTTAACATACATGCACACAGCTCTTGGTGTCCCTCCCCCCCGCCTCCCCTCCGCCTCCCCCCCCACATGTAGCACTGAGAATGATGTTGGTATAATCTCACATATACACATTGTTTATGACAGTAATTCCATGGATTCACTACT
>PVJS01029971.1:0-24406 GCA_004027185.1 Glis glis
GGAGAGAGAGAGAGAGAGAGAGAGAGAGAGAGAGAGAGAGAGAGAGAGAGGAGAGAGGAGAGAAGAGAGAGAGATAGTTCGCGCGCGCACATGCTGAGGTTGGCTGTGAACCCGGATCCTCCGGTCTCCGCCTCCCAAAGTACTGGGATTACAAGCGTGTGCCACCACGCCCAGCTCGGTTCTCTTTATTTCTTAACTGTGTTAATATCATAATCTTTTCTCTCATTTCTGAGTCTTTTACCTTGCTCTCTTCTAATCTTTCCTCTAGAGAGAGACAGGGATTATCTCTGTGGCTGAAAACATCTCAAGGTCTTCCCTCTACAAAAGTCCCTACTGCTGGCTTTACCCCCTTCTCACACTGCTGCCCTACCTTCCATCAAGACTTCTAAGAACAATAGTTCCCAGCCTGCTACAGGTTGAATATCCCTTATCCAAAATGCTTGGGACCTCAGAAGCCCTAAGGAAAGAACAATCAACCAACCAGAGCTCAGGCCATTCTGGGACCTGGCTGTAATACTCTCTCTGTTTTTTTTTTTTTTTTTGCGGTACCAGGGATCGAACCCAGGGGCGTTCTACCTCCGCGCTACACCCCCGGCCCTATTTTTTATACTTTATTTTGAAACCAGGTCTCACGAAGTTGCGGAGAGCCTCACTAAGTAGAGAGAGAGAGAGAGAAAGAGCTGAGGCTGGCCGCGAACCCAGATCCTCTGGTCTCTGCCTCCCAAAGTACTGGGATTACAAGCGTGCGCCACCACGCCCAGCTTACTCTCTTAATATCATCAAAACCTCACCTTTACCTTGAATATCTTGGGTCTGCTTACTGCTCTTCTCTCTCCATTAAGAAGATGTTCCTTAAAGTTTTTCTTTGGATTATCAAACTTTATGAGTTGGGATAAACATAGTAAAAAATGTATATTACAGGTTTTCTTTTGAATAAAATAATTTTTCTTCTTGAAAAAAGGGCACGGACAATTGATACGTTCAGTTCAAAGAGTAGAATGTATGAAGGCTAGAAGTTTATATAAGTCTTATTTTAATAAGTTCTTATTACAAATATACATGGACCAGAATACATTTTGTTTTGTTTTTATTTATTAAACATGACTCTATAAGCAAGCAAAGAAGTTGAGTCTTTCAGGACTAGACCCACTTCTCTAGCTGGAAGACAGGCTCCATTGGGAGACTAGTTCCTCTCTCTGGGGGGAGGAGGCAGGAGTGAAGGTGGTATATAAAAGGACTGATGACTGCGATAGCTGCTGACATTTCAATTATCCCAGCACATGATCTTCCAAGATCAACACTATTCCTTTGACTCTTCCTGAGACAGGGATCCAGAGAGCTCAACCTTTGGTCTACCAGGGTCATGAAAATTGTCACCTTAAGCTACTTTTCTCCAGAGAAGAAAAATGACTGAACATTCTGCCACAGAGCCATCACTATCTTTCTTTAAAAAAAAAAAAAAATGTATCGCCAGGCGTGGTGGCGCACACTTGTAATCCCGGCACTTGGGAGGCTGAGACTGGAGGATCTGGGTTCGCGGCTAGCATCAGCTACTTAGTGAGGCCCTCCGCAACTTAGTGAGACCCTGTTTCAAAATAAAGATTAAAAAATAGGGCTGGGGCTGTAGCTCAGAGGTAGAATGCCTCTGGGTTCAATCTTGGTACCGCCAAAAAAAAAAAAAGTATCCAATAAATAGGCCTCATTTTCTTTAACTATCCAATGTCAAGGAATGCCAGTTCATTCAAAATTTTCTAGTGAATTAGTAATAACTGAAAGAGGAAAGAAAAGGCCTATTAATGTTGTAAGGATTACTTTTGCAATGATCCTATAATTATTTATTAAGAACTACACTCTCATTTGTTCTCTTCACACTTAGAAACATAAAGGTGGTCTGTGAATGACCAATGAAACAGAATGAGTCAGTTTTTCAGAATGGAGGTGCTAAATAATGAATAATTAAGTGGGCTCCACTTTTTTTCCTCTCTGAAATTATCTAAATTTAATGCCTTTGTTTTCTACAATGCAAATACTATCCGTATATTAAAGATTAGTTTCAATAAATAAAAAAGAGGCGAGTTTTTATCTGCAAAAACTCAACAATAAAAAGCAGTTTGGGTTTCTTCTTGATGTATACAACATGTAATTAATTCCTAGCTAGAAAACCTGACAAAGAAAATAAACAATCACATATTGAATTATTTTTAAATCACCTTAGATGAAATGATAGACTCTTCTTCATCAATATTTTTGCACTTTTTTCCTTCATCTTGTTCTGCTGATACATTTTCTGAATTTCCTGATGAAATTAATCGCTTTTTTCCTTGTTGTGTTATGGTTACTTCAGCTTCATCTTTGCAGTTTCCTTCTTTTCCACATCCCTGGATTACCTTATTATCTTAAACATACACAAACACAAGCATATTAAGAAAAGGAAAAAATTATCAATATTCCATGCAAAAAGGGATAAAAGAGCAAGTAAAATTAAAGTTCCATTTATAGTAATGCCAACTTGAAAACATTTATTTGAAAACGTCAAAGAACAGTAAGTAGCACAATGACCAATAAATCCAGTTTTGCAATCTGTCAAGCCAAGATGCCGATGAGAGGTCCAGACCGTAACTACTTTACCTCATCTCTCTGAACTTTTTGTCTTCAAAAATAGTAATTATAATAATAATAATTTACAGAATTTTTAGAAGAAGTAAATGAGGTAAGATATGTAAACTATCTTCTAGAGTACCTGACCCATGTTAGTTACATATTTTTTAATTGAACCACTTAATTTCTCTGAGAAACTCTGATATAGAGCAACTCAATGAACTTTGCATTTGCTTATTGAGCCCCTAACATCTGTAAGAGAAGAATCCAACTTAAATTATCTTAAATACAGATAAGAACCAAAAGTAACCAACTTCTATAGACTTCGCCATGTACATCATGTCCCATATAATACTTAGCCAGAGCTCAATACAATTGGTAAACCTAAGTCAGTATATCTTGTTAACAATTTCATAAATCATCTAATAGAAAAGAAAATTGAACTAATATAAAAATAATGTATAGTAGATCCCTTTACCCAAAGTCTTACTCTCCACAGTATACTTACCCATGGTCAACCATGGCATATTCCAGACATAAATAATTCATACATTTTAAATTGCATGCTGTTCTGAGTACCATGACAAAATCTTGACCATCCTGCATCCTCCCACCTGAACATGAATCACCCTTTTTCCAGCATATCCACACTCTATATTGTTAGTCACTTAATAGCTGCCCTGGTTATCAGATCAATTGTTGTGGTATCACAATGCTTGTTGCAGTTAACCCTTATTTTACTTAATAATAGCCCCAAGGCACAGAGTAGTGATACTGGCAGTTTGTATATGCCAAAGAGAAGCCATAAAGTGGTTTCTTTAAGTGAAAAAGTGAAAGTACAAGATATTTTGAGAGACCACATTCACATAACTTTTATTACAGCATATTGTCATTATTATTCTATTTTATCTTTAGTTATTGTTGCTAATCTCTTATTGTGCCTAATTTATATATTAAACTTTATCATAGGTATACATGCATAGGAAAAATATAGTAAATATAGGTACTACATTTGGTACTATCTGTGGTTTCAGACATCCACCGGGGTCTTGGAATGTATCCGACAAAGATAAGGAGAAATTATTGTATTGATTAAAGAAAACATGAATAAACTATTCCAATAACTAAACTTTGCCTAAACTACTTAAATATTCATCATAAATCTAAATTAGGAAGCATTTCATAGCCTTTTTAGAAACTTTCAGGAATAGGATATAATAGGACTGGATAGCTTGGACAACGGAAGCAACAACAGTTATGAATTAATTAAACAAAGTGAAATAATGAACTAGTAGTATTGCTTACTATGCTTAGAACTATAAAATGTAAATAAAATAAGACACAGCTTCTGTCCAAATGGTAAGTTACCACATTCCAAGTATCACACATGTACACAGAATTCTAAAATTCAATATACATATTTAAAATAGGCAATTATTGAAAATTCCAAATTCTCTACTACAAATATTCCTTTTAAGAGCCAAAGCTAAGACGGGCGTGGTGGCGCACGCTTGTAATCCCAGTACTTGGGAGGCTGAGACTGGAGGATCCAGGTTCGCGGCCAGCCTCAGCTACTTAGTGAGGCCCTCCACAACTTCGTGAGACCCAGTTTCAAAATAAAGGATAAAAAATAGGTCCAGGATCCCTGGTACTGCGCAAAAAAAAAAAAAAGAGCCAAAGCTAATTTCTTCTTATATAGGAAGAAGCCATTTTGTTACTGCTAAAATATACATTATATAAAATGAATAGCTTAACTGGATCACAACAATCTTTATATCTAGAATATCAAGCCAGGCATGGTGGCGCACGCTTGTAATCCCAGTACTTGGGAAGCTGAGACAGGAGGATCAGGGTTCGCGGCTAGCCTAAGCTACTTAGTGAGGCCCTCCACAACTTAGTGAGACCCTGTTTCAAAATAAAGAATAAAAAATAGGGCTGGGGCTGTAGTCCAGAGGTAGAATGCCACTGGGCTCAATCCCCAGTGCCAAAAAAAAATTTAGAATATCAAATATTTTTCTGAATCCAGGATAGGTACAGTTAAATGATAGAAATATAAGAGAAATTATTAATGCAAATCAGTACATTATATTTTATTTTAACTATTACTAACCTCACTTATGAAGTTATAATATAAACAATAGCTATGAGCTGTGTGAATAACAGCACAACTATACGCATGTAAATCATTGAAAAAATACATCCATCCACTCATCCTCCAGAGAAACCAGTTGTAATGACTATATTAACAATTTTATATGTATCCTCAACTTTTCCTAAGTTTAAGCAAATATATTTACAAGTACATATATGTAAACACATACAGGACTAAGAGTACAATTGCTGTTCTTTCTGTGGAATAATACCTATTCCCAGAACTGCAATTTCTGGGTCAAGGTTTGTGTTATAGTTAAAAACTTAAGAGATACTGGCAAATGACTTTAAAAGGCTATACTAATATATACTTCTACCAACAGTGTTCCATAATACCCACCTCAGCACTAGATATTATAAATTGCTTAGTTTTTGATGAGTTAATGAACAGAACTGATAACTGTTCCAATGCAATGTTATTCCAATGCATACAAAATTTTAAGAAATTATGTGATAGTAAAGTCATATACTTATTAGCTATTTATATTTATTCTTCTGTAATATATCACATACAATGTACAAACTTTCTACTGAGCATAATCTTGTTTGTTATCAAGCAGAAAAATTTTAAAAATATTCAGTCTCTTATAAGTGTGGCAGGTACTATTTCCTGGTATATTGTTTGCCAATCTGTTATTTGCCTCCAATTTTAAGTGTCCTTTGCACACAAATATTTTTCTACTTTTATCTGGATAAATATGCCAATTTCTCCATTATGATTCTAGGTTCCCTATCATCTTGTGAAAGCCTACAAAACTTATTAAAAAATTTTCCCATATTTTATCAAATTCCTTAATAATTTAAATAGTTTAAATTTTCATATTATTAATTCAATAGAAATTTCTCTAATATGGTATGAAATAGGGCTGATATTACTTTTCTTGAGGTAGAGAGGTAATTTTCCCAAATCATTTATTGAATAATGCACCTTTTCTCCATCAATTTTAGCTGATAATTTTTTATATATTAAATGTATCTTTCTCTGGGTGTTTCATTCTTTTTATTAATCTAACTTACCTATTCCTATGCCAGAACTATCAATTACAAAAAGCAGGCACCAGGCCCAAATTGTAAGGTAGGAAAATTCCATGAAAAAGTATACATTTCTGTTGTCATTATTCAAAGTGCCCCTTCGCAAATACAGAACCCCTCTTAATTCATTTTATACAAAGCTGACTTGGCTCCAATATTAAAATCTAGCATATATGGCATGGAGAGAAACTAACCATGCTTATGAATATAGATAGAGATATCTTATACCAAATATTAGCAAATCTAACGTAACAGAGTATAAAAATAATAAACCATCATGACAAAGTTGAACTTATTCTATAAATACAGGCATGCTACAATATTAAGAAATCTACCAACATTATTAATTATATTAACACATGAAAATGCACAGCTATTTCTATACCAAATTTTTCAAGTAATTCAAGTTATTCCTAGAAAACGAAGTAAAAATAAATCATCCTAAACACAGTATGAGTATTTATCAGAAGCTAATACAAACTATATTAAATGGTAAAATACTAACAGAATTCCTATTAAAATCAGGAACAAGCTGGGCGTGGTGGCACACGCTTGTAATCCCAGTACTTTGGGAGGCAGAGACCGGAGGATCCGGGTTCGCGGCCAGCCTCAGCTCTCTTTCTCTCTCTCTCTCTCTCTCTCTCTCTCTCTCTCTTTCTACCTAGTGAGGCCCTCCACAACTTTGTGAGACCCGGTTTCAAAATAAAGTATAAAAAACTAGGGCCGGGGGTGTAGCACAGAGGTAGAACGCCCCTGCGTTCAATCCCCAGTACCGCCAAAAAAAAAAAAAATCAGGAACAAAGCACGGAAGCCAATCCTAGCCAATCTTATCCATTTTTATTTAAGATTTATAGGGTTCAGCTAATAAGAAAAGGAAGTAGTAAGTAGGTCAGAAGAGCCAAAATTATAATTCTATAGATAATAAGATTAAACAGAAGATATAAGAAGTTCAAAAACTATTAGAATTAATTAGATAATTTAGTAAAGTTGATAGAAACAAAGTAGAATAACTATAGCTTTAAGTAAATTTAAGTAAAATTTAAACTTTAGTCTAACTAAAACAATATCAGCTTAATATTTACACTCTCCATAGAGTTATCATGCAGCAAATATTCACAGTTCATAAAATTAAAATAGTCACAAAATTAAATGTAAACCAAATGGTTTGGGGATTACTTCAATCTTCATCAGCATTTGCCGCTTTTTATAAGACTCCTTGTTGGAAAGTTAGTTGGGGGAAAAAGAGCTAAAAAGAGTAACATGATACAAATGAAAACATAAAAACACTTTTTTCAATCCATTGAGTGTTATAACCTAAGAGTTATGACTATTCCTGAGACCTAGAAAGCTGAAGGAACAGAGATAGCTGGAAACCAAGAGAGAGAAGGCTCTGAAAGCCTTTGCCTAAATATATTCACTTCCCCATAAGCAAGTGACATGGAAAAATCTTCAACACCGGCCTGACGAACTTATGATAACATCCAATGGCTAGTACCTGCGACCTAGAAAATAAAAGAACTATATTGGCTGAAGGACAAAAAGGATAGCCAAATCACAGAAAAAATCCACATACATATAAAGATTAAAGCAAGAGTTAAACTGAGAGAAAATTGAAGAGAGAATGCAAGAACATGTGAAAAAAAAAAAAAGACAAACAAAACCAGGACATTTAGAGAATAAATTTAAGTGACTGTATAGTGACATGGCTTAGAATATGGGCTTTATTTTTATTTATTTATCTATTTATTTATTTATTTACTTAGTTTTGCGGTACCAGGGATTGAACCCAGGGACGTTCTAACTCCACGCTACACCCCCGGCCCTAGTTTTTTATACTTTATTTTGAAACTGGGTCTCACGAAGTTGCGGAGGGCCTCACTAAGGAAAGAGAGAGAGAGAGAGAGAGAGAGAGAGTGAGCGAGCTGAGGCTGGTCGCGAACCCAGATCCTCCAGTCTCCGCCTCCCAAAGTACTGGGATTACAAGTGTACGCCACCACACCCGGCTGAATATGGGCTTTAAAGTCAGAGCTAGGTCTCAGTAACAGCTCTGATATTCATTACATGATCTTGGATAAGTCACTTAACATCAGTTAACATTATTTGCACCATTCCTAATTGTTCAACAGATTTCAAAATATCAAGTTGAATTCAAACAACTTAAGCAAATATCAATGGCCACAATATATAGTACTAAACATGCAAAAGACAGAAGAAAGTTATACATGTATCCAGGAGCCTAAAATATGTTCTGGAAACTAATTTTTAAAAATTTCTAGCAATGATTTATTGACCTCAGTCATTAATTATTTAAATAAAATAATTTTTTTTTTTGTGGTACCGGGGATTGAACCCAGGGACATTCTACCTCTGCGCTACACCCCTGGCCCTATTTTCTATCCTTTATTTTGAAACTGGGTCTCACGAAGTTGCGGAGGGCCTCATTAAGTAGAGTGAGAGAGAGAGAGAGAGAGGGAGAGGGAGAGGGAGAGAGAGAGCTGAGGCTGGCTGCGAACCCAGATCCTCCAGTCTCCGCCTCCCAAAGTACTGGGATTACAAGCGTGCGCCACCACGCCCAGCAAACAATGTTTTTTTGAAACAGGAGCTTCCAAATTTGCTGAGAGCCCCGCTAAGTTGCTGAGGCTGGCTTCAAACCTGTGATCCGCCTGTCTCAGCCTCCCAAGTACTGGGATTACAGGTATGCGCCACCACATCCAGCTTAAAACAAAAATTTAAAACTACACTACAGAAAACATCTAAATATGTTGACTTTTGATTAGTATGATTCAAATGTAAAACTGTGTTATAGTTCTAAATTTTTATACTTCTTAATTCTTTTAAAGGAATTAAGCACTAACCTTTCTCTTATAAGTACTTCCTCCAAAGTCTAAATCTATATGAAGACATGCCTAATGCCAAAACTTTTCTATCTTACTTTGAAACTTTAGTATTTTAGTGCATGTGTAATATGTAGTATTCCTGTCCAGACCAATGCCAATTAACTCTCACTTGTATCTACAAGGTGAAGTGCCCTAAAAAGTGATTCATATTTTATGGGGGACATCTATCAAGTAAAACTTCATAGCTAGTTATCTGAAACTAAACACATTTTGAACTATTATAAATAACCTAGTAATGATAAAACAAGACTACAAACAACTCTGAAAGAGAAGGATGCATACACAGGGAGGCAGTCCACAATGGTCCAACTTTTTTTGTGTGTGTGGTAATGGGGATTGAACCTGGTACTGGTGCATTCTACCTCTGAGCTATAACCCCCAGCCCTGTTTTATGTTTTATTTTGAAACAGGGTCTTACTAGGTTGTGAAGGGCCTCACAAAGTTGCTGAGACTGGCCTCGAACCTGCAATCCTCCTGTCTCAGCCTCCCAAATACTGGTATTACAGGCATGTGCCACCACACCTGGCTTACAATGGTCAAACTTTTGATCAGGAAAAATTGTTCTTTCTATTTGAAAGAAAATGTTCTACTGAGGGAAAATGCCTACTCCTGCCCACTACCATCCCCCATTTCCTTCCAGCAAAGTGAGGATCACCACATTTAATAAGAAATGTTACTGAAGAAATTATATTCCACATGAAATGATTGTGAAGGAGAAAACCATTATACTAAAATAAAAGTCTTACCAGCAAACTCTTAGGCTTAGATTTGAAAATTCTCCAGATTAAACCACACCTTCCCTCAACACACAATGTATCATCTACTCTTCCCATGAAAACACTCTGATCCTACTATAATCCAAACTAGCATTGAATAAGGTATATTCTGTATATAATACATTTGATCAAACATTTTAGAAGAATTCTATGACCACTATGTGGAATATGAGAATGATCAAGGGCAATAATATTCTAATGGAAACATGTATTCATTTCTACTGTAATTTACAAAAGGTTAATGTCATAAAATGACAGAATATCTTAATTGAACAAAATGTCTCAAATAAAACAATTATAAATTCAGTATGAAGTATTTTTAAAAAACAAATATCTAAAGGCACTGGAGAGTGACAAAAAAGGCAGAGCTAGAGAAAAGTCTAACATGGAAAACTTAACCACAACCTATGAGGTTTGTGAACTTGCAGCTGTTTTCCTGAGGCATTCTCCATTGACAGGTGGCAGGAGCTGCAGCCTCTCTGGCTTAAATGGCCAGAGGACAGCATTGGAGGCTTGAACAGACAGAAAGTTGGTGATAAAATCCTGGAAGGAAGGGGCAAGAACAAAATCTACATACAAAATCAACATAAACCCTTGGCTGACTGCTAAACTATATGTTCATGGAGAAAACCCCAGGAACACAGGAAAAAAGCCACAGCTGGAAACTGAAAGAACTTAGTAGAGACTACACAGCTGTTGTCCACAGCAGGGGAAACAGAGCTTAAGATTTGAAGCTAGCCAAGTTAATTGGCTATTAAAATAAAAATACTTCCGATAAACATAACAATCAAGAGCCTCTGTATCATTCATAATACTCAAAATATAACAGAAAATCACTAGATACAGAATACATAAGAAAATATGATCCATACAAAAAAGTAGTAAATAGAAATTAAACCTGAGATAAATGAAAAGTTGCACAGAGACACATACTTAAATGTAGCAATTATAAATATAATCAAGACTATAAAATAGATATGATGATTTCATACATGGAGAAGCTCATCGAAGAGACAGAAATTATAAAACAAACAAACAAATGGGAATTCCAGGACTGAAAAGTACAATAATTGAAGTGGAAAATTCATTAGATAGGCTTAATGGCAAATTAGAGACAGCAGAAAAAAAGAATCAGTAAACATAAAGGTGTATCAATAGAAATTATCCTGAAGAAAACAGAACACTATAAAGCAGAACTAATACATAACTTTAATGAAGTCACAGTATATAACACTGATATATAAAAACCAATGGGATGTTTTATGTACTAAAAATGAACAATCATAAATTGGAATTTTAAAAATGAGACCATTTATAAATAGCATTAAAATATGAAATACTTATGAATAAAGATGTGTACAACTTGTAAATTGAAAACTGCCACACTGATAAGAAAAATTAAAGATTATGAATTGCAAAGTTGTAAATTTTAAAAGGCATATAAAATATACTTCAATAATTCTAATTTTAAAAAGTATATAGTAAAGTGCCGGGCGTGGTGGCGCATACTTGTAATCCCAGTACTTTGGGAGGCAGATACCGGAGGATCCAGGTTCGCGGCCAGCCTCAGCTCTCGCTCTGTCTCTCTCTCTCTCTCTCTCCCTGTCTCTCTCTCTCTCTCTCTACCTAGTGAGGCCCTCCCTCCACAACCTCGTGAGACCCGGTTTCAAAATAAAGCATAAAAAATAGGGCCGGGGGCGTAGCGCGGAGGTAGAACACCCCTGTGTTCAATCCCCGGTACCACAAAAAAAAAAAAAGTATATAGTAAAGTGCTATCACACACCGAGGGAATTGCTAAATTTTAAAAGACCATAATACTACGTGTTGGTGAATATGTGGAGTAACTGAAACTCTCTCAAATATTTCTAGGGCCTATGTGATGGACCCATTTTTCCAGTTTGAAAAAAGATTTGTCAGCATTTTAGAAAGTTAACATACAGTTATTCACTGACCAGTAGTTCTGCTCTCTGATAGTCATTCAAGAGAAATTAAAGTATATATCTACAAATGTACTTGAATAAGGATACATACTGCAGCTTTTTCACAATAGTACAAAACTGGAAAAAACCTAAATGTTCATCAATAGGGTAATGAATAAATAATCTGAAATATTCAAATAATAGAATACTCTTCAACAATGAAAATTCCTAATATATTAAAAATACAGATGAATCTCAGACACTCTGCTGAAAAAAACAAGCCAGACACAAAAGACTATAATAACTAACCAACAAAAATGGCAGAATATTGTTAATGGTTGAAGCTGTGTAAAATTAATAGGACAATTTTTCAAGTTCGGAAGGTTTCCCATTTCCATATTTAGTAAGTTTTTATAGTATTTTATAGAATACTATACACATGCATGCAAACTCCCTATTTCTCACTATGTGCTACCCTATACTGCCTCTGGATTCTGCTACCAGATATGCCTATCACCAGTTGTGGCCCCTTGACTTGGACTAGAACAGCAAGCTAAAATAAACCTTATTTATTTATGTATGTATGTATGTATGTATGTATGTTTGTATGTATGTATGTATGTCCTGGGGATGCAACCCAGGGGCATTCTACCTCCAAGCTACATCCTCAGCCCTATTTTATTTTTTTAATTTTGAAACTGGATCTCACTAAGTTGCAGACAGCCTTACTAAGTTGCTGAGGCTGGCCGTGAATCTGTGATCCTCCTGTCTCAGTCTCCCAAGTACTGGGATTACAGGTGTGTGCCACCGTGCCTGGCTTTTTCTTTATAATTTTCATACCAAATCTGTGGTACTGTGTCATTAGCAACAGAAAAATGGACTAATATAATATCATAGTTCAGTTTGTTACATTTCTAACACAATCTCTAGACCTAGTATTACCACTTTAAAATAATCCAGCAATCTCACTTCTAGGTATATATACAATAGAATTGAAATGGGTATGTTGAAGAGATATTTGTAATTCCCATTGCTATAGTTTGGATCTAGTATGTCCTCCAAAGGCTCATGTGTTAAAGACTTTGTTCCAGTTTGGCATTGAGAAGTGGTGGAAATTCTAAGAGGCAGGGCCTACTGTGAGGTCTTCAGGTCATCATCAGGGATGTGCCCTTAAAGGGGACAGAGGCACCCCAGCCCCTTCCTCCTTCTTTCTCTCTTCCTTCCTTTCTTTTTTCTTTTTTTTTTTTTTTTTTTTTTTTTTTTTTTGCTTTTCAGACAAAAGCTGAGTGGTTTTGCTCTGCTACACCCTACAGCCCTGATGTACTACTACACTGTGATAGGCCCAAAGCAACAGGCCAATTGATCATAGACTGAAACTTCCAAAACTGTAATGCAAAATAACCCTTTTCACACACTGACCATCTCAGGTATTTGTTATGGCAAAGGAAAGCTATTACATCTATGTTTACTGCAGCATTATTCACAATGGCCAAGATATGGAGATAACCTAAGTGTCATCCAGATGAATGGATAAAGAAAATATAGTACAGACTCAGAATAGAATACTATATATCCTTTTTTTTTTTTTTTTGCGGTACTGGGGATTGAACCCAGGAGCATTCTACCTCCAGGCTACACCCCCAGCCCTATTTTTTATTATTTTTTTTTAAACAGAGTCTAAGTTGTGGAGGCCTCACTAAGTAGCTGGGGCTGGCCGTGAACTCGGATCCTCTTGTCTCAGCCTCCCAAGTACTGGGATTACAAGTACCACCATGCCTGGCTTTATACATCCTTTAAAAAGAAGAATATTCTGTCATTTGTTACAAAATAGATAGAACTAGAGGATATTATGCTAAGTGAAATAAGCCAGGCACAGAAACACAATTTTATCTATGATCTCACTTATATGAGGAATCTAAAAAAGTTGACCTCATAGAAAGCAGAAAGGTGGTTACCAGAGGCTGGGGAGGAAAAAGATGGATGGGAAAAGAGGAGATGTTGCTCAAGGGTACAAAGTTTCTGTCAGATGGTGGGGTAAGTTTTAGTGATCTACTGCACTGCCTGATGACCAGTGGTAATAAGTTACATGTATTTCAATATTGCTAAAAGAATATATTTTTAACATTCTCTTCACAAAACAAAAGATAAGTTGGTAAGGTGATGGATATATTAATTAGATTGAGTCTTTCTACAACATATACAGAGATGAAAACATCACATAAATATATACAATTATTATTTTATCAATAAAAATATGCTAACCGGGTGTGGCGCATGCTTGTAATCCCAGTACTTTGGGAGGCGGAGACCGGAGGATCCGGGTTCATGGCCAGCCTCAGCTCTTGCTCTCTCTCTCTCTCTCTCACTCTCTCTCTCTCTCTCTCTACTTAGTGAGGCCCTCCACAACTTCGTGAGACCCGGTTTCAAAATAAAATATAAAAAAATAGGGCTGGGGGCATCGTAGCGCGGAGGTAGAACGCCCCTGGGTTCAATCCCCGGTACCGCAAAAAAAAATTAAAAAAAAATAAATAAATAAATAAATAAAAATATGCTTAAATAAGTAATGCTATAGAGCAGACTGAAAAGATTTTTTGTGTGTGCAGTAGTAGGGTTTGAACCCAGGGGTGCTCTACCACTGAGCTGCACCCCCTGCCCCTTTTATTTTTTATTTTGAAATGGTCTCACTAAGTTGCCAAGGCTATCCTTGAACTTGGGATCCTCCTGTCTCAGTCTCCCAAGTACTGGAATTACAGGCATGTACCACTATGCCCAGCTAACACTGGAAAGATTCTGGAACTATTTTTGTGTGTGTGTGTGGTACTGGGGATGGAACCCAGGGGAATTCTATCTCTGAGTTATACCCCTAGCCTTATTTTTAATTCTTTATTTTGAAACAGGGTTTCACTAAGTTGCAGAGGGCCTCACTAAGTAGCTGAGGCTGTCTGGGAACCTGCGACCTCCTGTCTTAGCCTCCCAAGTACTGGGATTATAAGCATGCGCCACCACGCCCAGCTTCTGGAATTACTTAAATAGGTTTTTGACTGACTTTTGTGTATATATATGTATGTTAGATATGCCCATCATCCCCTTCCTGACCATACCCGGTTATAAAACCTGGACCTGGCTCAAAGTGGGTCAAACAGATTTTCATATCTAGAATTTAGAATTGATAAACACATCTGCCCAATAACTATTTCGTAGTGAAGGCTTAAGGAGAGAAGAGGAAGAGTTAGGCCAATGTCAAAAGTTAGGCAAGCCAAAGCCATGCACAAAGACACAGGTAAAAAGAACTCACCAGCCTCTGATACCGTAGAGAGAGAAACAGAAGAGAGGTCCTGTGTCAAGAGATGTGAAGATGAGAGTGACCTCCTGATCATCCATCTCCTATGAGACCTGATTATACTTCCTTTATTTGGATTTGGAGAGCCACCCTGACCAACCTTACAAATGCCCTTTTAATTAAACTAGCCTAAGTAAATTCTGTTGCTTCCCAATAAATAAAATTTTGCCTAAATAGGATAATAAACATTTAAAGAATCTTGAGGCAATGGGAATACCCATCAGAAGACATAAATCAAAATCACTGAGATATCTACCATGACAGTGAGTAATACCAGCACAGAGGTCATATCTCTGAATCTCCCAGCACAAACATGTGCACTTGACTTTTTTAAAATTTAATTAAATTAATTTTAAATGCTTTTATTGCACTGACCTTTTATCTTAGACATGATGCCAACAGGTTCATTTGACAATCTATAGCAATAAAAGTCTAGCACAGAAGATAATAGCACTTGTTAAATGAAAAAACAATCAGCAGGATGGTATTTGATAAATGGCATAAAATAATAGCGACTCCATGTGCTCTAACTTACAAAACCACTATGCTATCTCTATTTGTTCAGAAAACATTTAGAAATTTGCTTGATGTTTTCCTGAAAGTCAAGACTAGCAGAAGCAGAAACCTACCTCCGCTGATGACAGGGGTTGGAAGGTTTTGATCACTTAAAGTCAAGACTAGCAGAAGCAGAAACCTACCTCCGCTGATGACGGGGGTTGAAAGGTTTTGATCACTTAAATGTTCTGCTACCATCCAAGCTGGAAGGACTCTTTTCCTCTGGGCAGGGTCTGCCTGCTGTTTACTGAAGTCTCTACAATCACCCAGGAAAGACTAAAAAAGGCATCTATAAATTAATCCTAAAGATAACCATGCATCCTTAATGAATCTGCAAAATTATTTACTTTGCAGGACACTATCACTAAAATATCCATTTACAACTGTATATTGAGCTAAATTTCTTTAAAAAAATTCATTATCTCTATTAGTTGAAGCATTGGCGTAGGGTGATACTCTAGAGCTTAACTTAAAAATAGCAGAACAAATCAATGCTAGCAATATTGTTATGATATGCCTAATTTTAGTTGTCTATTCTCTCCTCAAATAACTTGAAAAACACGTTGTGAGTGGATGAGATCTTAAATTTCTCACCACACTATTTGTGGTAGTAGTCTGGGTCTTGGTTATTTCTGTGCTTCTTTCCAGCTGTGAGGCACCACTTGTCTTAGCAGATAAATTAATCACAGGAGATTTGGGCTCTTCATTTAATGTATTATCTTCATCAAGCATTTGACTATTTCTATAAAATAAAACAGAAATACGATGTAATCATTTAAAACACTTCTGCTGGCACTCATGTCATTGTAAATATGACTTCTGAGTGTATCTCACTGGGTATCTGTACTCCTTTTCTCAAACTTAGCAAAAACAAAAAAGCAGATTACAGCACAGTAGAATAAAATACAGAGACTAGAATATGTTCTTCATCTTCTGCCATGTATATTGCCATAAAATACATCAGTCTTTCCAAATCATGGGCCTAGAAACCACAGCAATTTATGAGACACATGGAGCTAGTTACTTATTCACTATTTGCTCAGATAAAAGTTTAGACCTCATCCTGTATGTAAAGAGATAAAGTAAACTGCAAAACCATCAGCTAAGCTAGTTAGGCTCTTGGGGAAAAAAATAACAAAAGCCTGAGTTCAAGTTACACAGCTCCTAACTAAAGAGTTCTGGCTAGTGCCATCACCTGTAAAATCTCCTCAAACTTGTAGTACAGCTAGAAGCTAAATGGTCTGGCACAGCAGCATCCATAGTTACATGTGGAACATACTCACAGAACCAATTATTTCATACTAATTGCAAAGTACAGGAGGATCATCCAAAGTTGTCATGTCATTATTAAAAAGGCATACTGTAGCCAGGCATGGTGGCACACAACTATAATCCCAGTACATGGAAGGCTGAAACAGGAGGATTGTAAGGTCAAGGCCAGCCTCAGCAACTTAGCAAGATCCCGTTTCAAAATAAAAAAAAATAAAACGGGCTGGGAGTTTTGATCAGAGGTAAAATGCCTTTGGGTTCAATCCCTAGTACCAAAACAAAAAACAAAAAACAAAAGGGCATACTGTATGCTTCAATTTAAATGATATCCTGAAAAAGGTACAGCTACAGGAATAGAAATTAGATCATTGGTTGTCAGGGACTGAGTGTGTAGTGAAAGGAGTATGAAGAGGCATGAGGAACTTTTGGGGGGAATGAAAATGTTCTATATCTTGTTGCAGTGAAACTTAACACAACTATATATATCTGCCAAAGTGTGCTGAATTGTACATTTAAAAGAGATAAATTCTACTGCATATAAACTGTTCTTCAATAAATGTGAACTTAAAAAAAACTGAGAAAAGTACAGTGCTGTTAAAGCAGGTTTTATTTTTAGTTTTATCAACACTTATTTAAATAAAATTTAAAATCCACTAATTGACAACCTGATATAAGGTATGACACTGGCCTTAAAGACTAGTCTTTCATACTAAGGGAATAAGATAATTTGAATGGATATAAATAAAATTAAAATTGACATACACAAGGGCTGGGGGTATAACTCAATGGTAAGAGTGCTTGCCCAACATTCAGGAGTCTTGAGTTTAATTCCTGGCAATACAAATTACATATATATGCATATGTACACACACACACACACACACACACATACATATTGAGCATTTCTAATCTGAAAATCTGATTAGGGATGCCAGCATTTTAGATTTTGGGTTTTCTGATTAGGGATGCTCAACTGGTAACGTGGAAATACTCAAAAATTCAAAATTCTCTGAAATGTCAAACACTTCTAATTCCAAGTATTTCTGATAGGGTGCTCAACCTCTCGTACATTAAATAAGATATCAAGCAAAGACATATTTTTCTGATTTATGAAAAAAGTATATAATTCAACTATGGAAGTTTGTTATAACAAAAAGTCCTTTACATTTCTCATTTCAACAGCTTGTTAAAAACAGGATGCTGCTGGGCGTGGTGGTGCACGCCTGTAATCCTAGTACTTTGGGAGGCGGAGACCGGAGGATCCGGATTCGCGGCCAGCCTCAGCTCATGCACGCGCATGTGCGCTCTCTCTCTCTCCCTGTCTCTCTCTCTCTCTCTACTTAGTGAGGCCCTTCGCAACTTCGTGAGACCCAGTCTCAAAATAAAGTATAAAAAATAGGGCCGGGGGCGTAGCGCGGAGGTAGAACGCCCCTGCGTTCAATCCCCGGTACCGCAAAAAAAAAAAAAAAAAAAACCAGGATGCTTTATCATGTAAGAGAAAAAAGAGAAAGATCTGGACCTTAAAGTGGCAAGCAATAGTTACTTAATTTTAATTAACTAAAATCAAAAACATTTCCTCACACAGTTTTTTCTATTTACTATTAAAATTTTTCTAGATATAATTTATATATACTGAAATGCATATATCTCAAGTGTGCAATCTGATCAGTTTTGACATAGGCATACACCCAGGTAGCCTGTACCTCTTATTAAGATGCAGAATAGATCCATCACCACACAAAGTTCCCTGTGTCTTCTCCTGGTCATTAAATTTCTATTAGTATAGGTTAGTTTGCTTACTATAGAACTTAACTTAAATATTATTATATAGTAGGTACTGTTTTGTGACTTGCTTTTTTTGGTAATTTCTCAGGATTTTCTAAATACATAATTATGTCAAACAAACAATTTTACTTCTTTCCAATCCAATGCATTTTATTTTTAACTTATTCCCAATCTTAGGGGATACATTTTCAATGTTTCACTGTTAAGTTTTTTATAAGAATAAAATTTCCTTCTTTTCCTAGTTTTCTCAGAATTTTTTTCAAAATCATAAACAGATATTGAATTCTGTCAAAGTTATTTCTGAGCATCTATTAAAACGAAAGTTCTTTAATCTGTTATAAATTGTTTTGATTTATTTTTATATAATAAACCAACTTTGTATTCCTTGGAAAAGCCCCATTTGGTCATAGAGTATTATCCTTTTTATGTACTATTGTATTTAACTTGTAAATATTTTGTTATAAGGAATATTAGCCTGTAGTTTCCCCTCCCCTTGTAAAGTCTCATCTGATTTTTATAAAAGGATTATGGAAGCTTCAAAAAATGAGTTAGAAAGAACATACTCTTCTATTTTTTTTAAGTATAATACTGGCATTATTTCTTCCTTGTAAGTTTAAGAGAATTTGCCAGTGAAGTTCCTTGTGGGAAATTCATCAATTCAGTTTTTTAAGTGGGTATAGTATTCATCAGTTTCTATTTTTTCCTGTATTTTTTTCAGTTTTGGTAAGTTGTGTTTTTCAATAAATGTATCCATTCATTTAAATTGTCAAATTTATTTGCATAGTTTTAAATATTTCTTCATTATTCACTTAAGGTCTGCAGTTTCAGTAATGATATCTCCTCTTCCATTCCTGATATTGATAACTTGTGTTTTCTTACTTTTTTTCTTGGTAAACCCTACTAAGATTTTACAAGTTTTATTAATCTTCTCAAGAACCACCTTATGGCTATACTGATCTTCTATTTTCTATTTCACTTTCAGTCTTTTTAATTCAGTATTGTTTAATTCTTTTTTCCCCTATTTACTTTGGGATTAATTTGCCCCTTTTTGTTTACCTTTTTAAAGTAGAAGCATAGGTCACTGGATTTTAGCTTTCTTGACTTTTGATATAGGCATTAAACTATAAAGTTCCCTCTAAGTACTAATTTAACTGCATCTCACAAATTTTTATGTTTTCAGTATCACTCTATCCAAAATGTTTTCTGATTTTCCTTGTGACATTTCTTTGACCCAAGAGCTGTTTAGAAGTATGTTAATTTAAAAATATGTAGCGATTTTATAGATATTTTATTGTTACTGACTTCTGAGTTACTATCATTGCAATTAGAGAATATGTCAATCTACTTCTATAGGTTTAGTTTATGTATTCTGTAATTTAAAGCCTTAAACAAAGCTAGATAATCTTCTAATGACTGGCTCAAAACCAAATGTGTGAATTTTAACTTTACACCAGATATTAGTATGTTTATTCTCATACCTCATTTCCTCAGTTTCCCTATTCTATGTTTTATATTATTTTTATAAAAAGTTATACACATGTTGTGATAGAACAGTGCTGCGTTTGCTGCTTGCTGAAGTCCCTGGCATGAACGACTCTGGGTCCAAAATTATTTTTTTAATATTGGGGTTGGCCAAGGAGGAGCCAGGCAATTTTAACCTCCTGCAGCCAGCATCCTTTTTTATTAAGGGTTTAAAAAAGCAAATGGCAAGGGGGTCACAAGTTAAGTTTAGGGTTACAGGCTAAGTTTTAGGAAAAGGCAGTCAAGAACTAGGTTTAGGGTGTGGCAGTCAAGAGCTAAGTCTAGCGAGGGGCAAGGTAAACATTTCAGGGAGAAGAGAATGTCATCAAAGCCCACCTTTCAGTCCCATCTGGTCCAAGGAAGCTTGTCTGCCTGCTGACAATTTCCACTCAGCATGTACTGTGTACCTAGCTGAGCCAGTCCAAAATGGTGACCTCATTGCGTGGGCTAAGATGGCACCCAACAACATGTGGTCTAAGCCAGAGGTTAATACCTTAATAAAATTTAAAAAACTAAAAGAAAAAAAATGAGGTCAATTTCAACTTAACTATCCCGGTTACTGTTGGTTGGAAAATACAATGGAATGTTTTAACATACCACACACGGGGGCAATAATTATTGAGGCATAGTAAGTTTGCAAAGTGAAATGTCTTCTAGAAACACACACACACACACACACACACACACACACACACACAAACACACACACTTTAATGTAACTACTATGTTTGTGTGTGTGTGTGTGTGTGTGTGTGTTTCTAGAAGACATTTCACTTTGCAAACTTACTATGCCTCAATAATTACAAACACACACCACACTGGGCTCCTAGAATTGTTTCTAATTAAGTATCTGTGATGACTGAGGAATTACAATATAAATATCATTTCTAACTCTCATTTCACCATGCAGTCTTACCTTAAGGTACATTCCATTTCTGATTCTGAGTATGTGGAGAAAACACGGAAAATATATTTGTCAACTAACAAAGAAAAACTATCTCCAGGATTCAACCAGCGCCATAGATTTATCTTCATTGGTAAGAGCTGACTCATCTCAGAAGACTGATAAAAACATGGATTTGTGTGTATCTATAAAAAAAATTAGTGATTTTACAACTCAAAATTATGACAAAAGTACAACTAAAGATGAACTGATCTAGAATTTTGTTATCAAAACAATTTACATATACACTTATACTTAAAAGTTTAATAAATCTGGTACTCATAAATACCAAAATTATTATTTATACATAATAAGGGGGGAAAAGCCGGCTCCTACTATTTCCAGAATCAAATAAAAAAGCAAAGCTATCAATTAACTGGTTAAGATTCTTCTGTTTTTCTCAGTAGAGACAACTGGATATTGGGTTAAGAAACACGAATTTCTTAATACAATTTAAAAATGAAAAACTATGAGAAGGGAAATGCTGATCAAATCTCTCAAGCAAACAACATAGCTTTCTTTCTAACTCCCCTGAAGAGGAATTTATTTTGTTTGAATTAACTCCCATTATGAAAATCATCATCCATATTCAAATCACAAGTAATAAATATACCTCAATCAAAACTATTACAGTATCTACTATTTTTAATTATGTCTGCCATTGATCATCTCCATGAGATGATCATAACAAAAATAATGAGAGTTGCCTAAAAAAAAAAAGACCTATTGAAAGGCACTTTAAAAATTCCAACTACAATCACATTGATATTGGTCATTTCCATGGGTCAGACAGCTTTTTTGTCATCAATATCATTATTGGATTTTTAAAATAAATGAGCTTTAGTGTATGACAGAGAAATCTACAGTAATAACGACTTTGATTTAATAGCATCTTATATAGAGTAACTTCCCCTGCCATCTTTCTATTTCATCAGTTTAAATGAAACTTTTTCTGGAGACATCAACAATCTCTCCAGTATAGCAAAGTAATTACTACCCCAGGATTGGACATATGCTGAAAAACAAAACAAAATGAAAAAAAACCAGATATAATTAAAACTAGAATAAATGTAACCTACCTAGTTCTGACAATTTAACTTCATAAGGATCTGGTCATCAAGTCATTCTTATATATATCTAGTATTAGAAACATTATTATTCTTTAAATCTAAGAAAGCAGTAAGTAAAATAAAACTTAGAGATAAAAGACAGGTAGAAATTAAAAGCAGAGGCAATACCAATTTGGTAGGCCATTATTTTATTGGTTGGAGTCATCTTACAAAATACATATAAGACTGCATAAAAATGGAGATGCAGTATAATTTATGCAATGTGGTATTCCCCAAGAATTGTTATATTTTTAAAACTCAAGTTACAATTTAAACTTAATGTTTAAAAACCTTTCACTATGTTAACAGCCATTCCTAATCCCTCTCAAAATGGTCCTCTGGCTCATGGCAGGTAGAGCTTTCAAGTGCAACAGGCACATGACATATCATCAGTTTCCAAGCTTGTGCACATTGCTAAACTTGGGAATGTTCTCTGTTATTCTTCATCCTATTAAGTGAATGCTCCCCTTCCTTTAATATGCCATGGTCAGCAGAGTCAGGAATGTTAGGTTCATGGAAGAGACAAGAGTCAAAACAGAAATACATATAGCTTCTGTCTGAATCCTGAGTATTCTTTAAATGAGTTTGTTTCCTTTTTTATACTTTTGTTGGTGCATTGTAATTATACATCATAGTGAGATCCAAAGTGATACATTCATATATGCACATATCACTTGGCATATTACTCTCCCCTCCCACCGCACTCTCCCTTCCCTCCCCCTCCCTGTACATTTAGTGAGATTGGTGATGATACCTTTATAATATGGACATATCATTATTTGAACTGTTTCCTTCCTCAGTCCTCCTTTTTCCCCTCCCCAACTCCTAGCCCAAATCCCCTTCTACTATTCTACTGGTCTCTGCCTTCATTTATCTCAAGACAAATGAAGATAAATGTTTCCTATTTTCTCTCTAGCTTCCACATATAAAAGAAAACATAGAACCCTTGTCTTTCTGAGATTGGCTGATCTCACTTAGCATACTATTCTCTAGTTCCTTCCATTTTTCCTGCAAATGACATAATTTTGCTCTTCTTTATGGCTGAGTAAAATTCATTGTGTCTATATACCACATTTTGCTTATCCATTCATCTGCTGATGGACACCTAGGTCGGTTCCATAATTTGGCTATTTTAATAAATAGTGCTGCTATAAACATGGGTATGCATGTATCACTATAGTATTCTGACTTTCATTCTTTGGGAAAAATACCAAGGAGAAATAAATATAGCTGGGTTATATGGTGGTTCCACTCCTAGTCTTTTAAGGAACCTCCATACTGAATTCCATAGTATTATGGAATAAAACTATGTACATAGTAATCTAATACATAATATCCCACCAACAGTGTGTAAGAGTTCCTATTTCCCCACATCCTCACCAGTATTTATTATTGCTTATATTCTTGATGAACGCCATTCTACCTGGAGTAAGATGATATCTCAGTTTAATTTTGATTTGCATTTCTCTAATTGCTAGTAATACTGAACATTTTTTCATATATTTCTTGGCCATTGTATTTCTTCTTTTAGAAAATGTCTATTCAGGCTGGACGTGGTGGCGCATGCTTGTAATCCCAGTACTTGGGAGGTGGAGACCGGAGGATCTGGGTTCACAGCCAGCCTCAGCTACTTAGTGAGGCCCTCCGCAATTTCGTGAGATCCGGTTTCAAAATAAAGTATAAAAAATAGGACCGGGGGTGTAGCTCGGAGATAAAACGCCCCTGGGTTCAATCCCCGGTACTGCAAAAAAAAAAAATGTCTATTCAGTTCAGTTGTCCATTTTATGACTGGGTTGTTCTTTTGATGTTAGTAAAAAAAAAAAATCACATGACCATCTCAATGGATGTAGAAAAAGCATTTGACAAAATCCAATATCTATTCATGTTTAAAAAAACACTGCAGATAATAGGGATAAAAGGAACTTACCTCAATATCAAAAAGGCAATATAAAATAAACTGAAAGCCAACATCTTATTGAATGGGAAAACACTGAGAGTTTGCTTCTTATTATAGGCTAAGACCATGTTCTTTGTTATGAGTATTTTAAAAACAAGTCTGTAAATAACATTATTGTAAGTGTAGAAAACAAATACTTATGAAAATATACCACATTTCTTTACAAATTCATCACAAAATCAAAGACAAAGAAATATTCAGTTTGAATATTTTCCTCAACTGAAAGTACTACATTATTTAAAAGTATAAGTGGTTAAATATTAGGCAGTTAGCAAATTTAGCCACAGAGAAAGTAAACCAATGTTCCATGATCATCTTTTCCCCTTTCCTTAAACTGTTCATATAGAAGATCCCAGAAGTAGGGCAAAAATGACATTCCCAGAAAGTTTAATGTTTGATCCTTTTTTTTTTTGCGGTACCAGGGATTGAACCCAGGGGCGTTCTACCTCCGGACTACACCCCCGGCCCTATTTTTTATACTTTATTTTGAAACCGGGTCTCACAAAGTTGCGGAGGGCCTCATAAGTAGAGAGAGAGAGAGAGAGAGAGAGAGA